>JABFPB010000161.1:0-49285 GCA_022817645.1 Ceratoteleas bidentatus
ATATGTAAATAAAAATCTAACATTTTTATTGTCATCGAAATCTGCGACGAATTTTGGACTCTCCCTATTAAAAAAATCAACGTAGGAACCTACGTAGGTTCCTACGTTGATTTTTTTCATAGGGCTACTGTTCAGTTACCTACGTCGTAAACCAAGATTTTTAAGATGATTTTCTAGTAATTTAATTGAATGTCATAATGATAGATAGAATGTAACGTGAAGTATTTGATAAAATAGCATTTGAAAATGGTAAAATGAGAACTAAATTTTATCGTCGACGAAAGAGGGCGCGCGGATTGTTGCGCCACCTAGTAGTACGGTGAGATGACCAAACTCGCTGGTCGGTAAAAATGAGTGGCTCAAGTGGCGGTGAGTACAAAAGAGACGGACTTTCATTTTTCTTTTAAAAAATGATTACTATTTCACAAGATATTAAAATCGCTAATTTTATTACAAAAAATGGAATCTGAAGCTTTCTAGAAACAGTCTTCTGAGAAATCTCTAAAAACTGTAATAAAATCTGCGATAAAATCATTGTTTACTACATCAAATTTACTACATCAAGTTGTTTCGTAAAGCAAAACTTACAAAATACCAAAATTATTAAGTTTAATTTTGAAAATCAAATAAAAAGTTATGCAAATTTATACATGTTTAATTCTTCAGTAACTAAGCCTTTCCTTATATTTATAAACAAACGTTCACACATTACACATTATATATCATTAAATCCATGTGGAATCTCTGTTGAAACTACCCAAAACTACACTATGCGAAACTTCGTGTAATTCAATATTTACGTTTGTCACAATTTTTCATAATTGTTGCACAATTATTTCCCACGCAAAATCAAATTCTATGCCATAAATGTCAAAGTCATTAAAACTTGATAAATTGCTTTGATCATTGTCAAAATTCGTTTCTATTACTGGGAAACTACATGCAAATACAACTTTCAACCAAAATACAGACCTATTATTTCGGAAGCGACACGTAAGGTCAATGAGACTATGTTTTCATTAGTCGTATTGACATTTTATACCGTAGTAGAATCTTTTTTTTCTCAATACTATCAATATCAATTTTATACAGCATTCATACTATTCCCTATTGGATTGTATGTAAAATGGACAATTATTCCAATGAAGTTAACGAATTTACGTAAGTAATGAACTGCAATAATTAGATATCATTGACAAATTAGTGACAATTAATTATTGAGAAAGTCTTCAGTAATTAAAATGTTAATCATTTTCTAATACTTACAGAAAATCTGTCTTTGCTAAGGATTTTGATGACAAAATTGACAAGTTTATGGTATGATTTCTTCATTTTTTAATTATTTTTGTAATAAGGTACATTAGGACAATATCTCTCAAGAATACATTTGACTTCGTCAAACGTAAACAAATCAAAAAATTTTTGACAGAAATGTCTAAACAGCGACTGTCAGATAAAGTTAAATTTCATTAATTTTTTAATCATAATATGAAATATAAAGTTTATTTTCAATTTAACTATAATCCACGTAAATATAATTTTCTAGTACAAAAAAGTTTATTTTAATAATTCTGTTGATAAACTATTTTTAATACGTTTTAGCTTTTATCCACCGAATTCTTGAAGTCCAGTATTCGTGAAGATTTCCTCAGACTGAAAAGGGAGAACATGTCTCTGAAACGACAAATAATCCAAATCAAATCTGAACTGAACATCCTCAAGGCCCAGGTGGACAGTAAAAACAAAAGACGAATCTAACACTAAGACCCAAAATTATTTTCATAATATCACTGTCAAGCAGAAATGCATTATTATTTAATATTGTACTGCAATATGGTATTTTTGTTAATGAATACGATTAGTTTCAGATATAATTTATTGAACTACCTAGGCTTATTTATTCACTTCAAATATCCCAATTTCTCTTAAAATCAGAGTTTTTCACCTATAAATTAGGAATATATTTCCAATATAATCCTAATTTTTGCAATATATTGGGAATATATTTCTAATTGATGAAATATATTAAGAATGTCCCTAGCAGAAATGAAAGCTCTGAAAATATCTGAAAAAGTCTGAAAAAGTCTGAAAATCTCTCAAAATTAATCAGAGGTTTTCAGAGTTTTTCAGAATATTTGTCAGACTTTTTCAAAGATTTTATTTCTAGAAAGGAATACTGAGAAAATATTTCTAATTGCTGAAATATATTAGGATAGTATTGGAATTATACTGAGAATATATTTACAATATATCAGAAATGTATTGAGAACATATCGTGAATATACTGGGAATGTATCAGGGATATATTGGGAATAACTTTCTGTTTTTACTAGGAATCCAAAATCCATTTTCGCGCTCCCCCTTTTTCTACAATATTCATCACAGAAGATCCAACGTCATTCTTCATCATCCACCTAAAAAATCCCCTCTAATTGAATGACCATTTTCTCATCTATCTCGTCAGGGCGGAACACTTTGACGTTCCGCAATCGATGAGCGGCGGCGAACTGGTTGCGCGCATCGCAGCGCCATCTGCACTCGATGACTCAATGCACTGTCACACTGTATATTATTGTCGTTTGTCGCCTTGCGCCGTTCCTACTCGGTGATCGATAAAAGAAAGGCAGTCACATCGAAATACGGAGCGATTCGCCCAAGACACACCACAACAATGGACTTCAATGTGAAGAAGCTCGTGAAGGATGCTGGCGCGGCGCTCAGCAGGGTTGTCCAGGTAAAAACATCGCGACGCGAAATCGCCCGAATGGCCCGACGAAAATCCGCCCGCGAATCGATGACAACATCGGCGATCGCGATTTCGCGTTTTCTGTCAACAATCCGCGCTCGTCGGGCCACTCGCGAACGCCGATTTCCGCGATTTCTGTCAGGATTCACGGGTTTCGGCGGGTTCGTGACGCTTTGATCCGCGAGGACCTTTAACCTTCAAAGTGTGACATA
The DNA here is from genome assembly GCA_022817645.1 of Ceratoteleas bidentatus. Taxonomy (NCBI): domain Eukaryota; kingdom Metazoa; phylum Arthropoda; class Insecta; order Hymenoptera; family Scelionidae; genus Ceratoteleas; species Ceratoteleas bidentatus. The sequence continues at coordinate 2,959 of JABFPB010000161.1, forward strand.
GGAGAATTCCGCGAAGTCGGAGTGCTTTTTTTTGCCAGGGTTTGCGACTCGGTGACGAAATGACGAATCGATTGACGCAGTTAGTGTTTCGTGTTTAATTGCGGCTGGTTGTTGTGGAGAGTTTTGTTTTGTTTTTTCGTATGGATTGTTGATAGTTGTTGGATGGTGGATGATTTTGTTTGTTTATTTAGTTGCGGATTGACGAGAAATGGGTTTGGAATGTAGGAATGAAAATCGAATTGTTTAAAAAGGATTGTTGAAATGTCAGAGAAAATAGTTTGGGGTTTATTTACTTTAGAAATTAAAAGGGATAATTTTTGAGAATTTTTTGAAATTGTAACTTGTCAGACTTTTTTGTACAATGTCAAAGTTTTTAGTTCTATATAAGTTAATTAAAAGAGAAAGTTGTTAATAATACGAGAATAGAGTATTGAGTATCTTGTATCACTGTTCATAATGAGTAGTTTTTCATGATATTATTGGAATAATTATTGATTTCTATTTATGTTGCAGCTCACAGAAGAGACATTAGGGACATCTGAAAAGACAGAGCTCGATGCTCACTTTGAGCATTTGGCCGAAAGGGCAACAGCAACGAAGACATGGACTGAAAAAATCCTGAGAGATATGGAAGCAGTTCTTACTCCAAATCCTGGTTAATATCATACACATTAATATTTTGCTGATATTAACATTTAGATAACTTCAAGTGTTATGTCAATGTATATTTATTTATGCACAATTATATTTTAATTTAAACATCTCTAATTTAATTTGATTTACAAACATTTTTAATTGAATTTCACAAATAAACTTACTGCACTAAAAAAATGCAAAGCTATACCTCGCAAAAAATTGTAAATTTTATCGAACATGAAACCCCAATACTTAACACTGGAACCTCGATATTAGTCTCACTTATAAAGGTTTCCCACTTACCTAAGTTCAACTATAGTCTGATAGTTATAAATTGAGTAATTGGCATATTATAAACTGCATCTGCTAAATACTTATAATTCAAATGACAAACATATTTGGTGATAGAGAAACTAATTGCTCATTGAAGGATTGTTAAATACAGGTAACCGAATTGAAGATTTCTTCTTCGAAAAGATCGACAAAAAGAAACCCAACCGATTGAGCAATTTGGAGTATATAGGACATGACATGATCGAGGCAGGAAACGAATTCGGCCCAGGCATAGCATATGGTTTGTTTGAAGCACATTTTTATGTGATCAGTTACATTCCATGTGTAAGTTTGTACAAAACAAAAACAATAAAAAGTAACAAAAAAGTTACTACTTTTTAACTGATTATGTTACTGAATTGGACCAATATGTTTAGCTTGATTTCACATGAGTGCAAATATTGTCCTCCTTATCTTTATTATGCACAACCTGTTTAAAAAAATGTATCACTTATAAAGTTTATAATTAAACTCTTTGTACTATCTATTGGTTGTGGAGATGTATTTCTGATGTTATCGGTTTCTGCTGACTCTGCATGATATGCAGTGTGAATCTCTAGTATGAATGAATGTCTTTTTTCCTTGAAAGTATGTGGTAATTAAGATATTTGGACCAACAGAAAATTGTCATCCAATCAGGTTCGATATTGGGCTAAATCATTCTACAAACTTACACAAAGTTTATTTTCTGAACATTAAGTGATGATTGCAAATCTATTAAATTTGCATTTTAGGAAATTCTTTAATAAAAGTTGGACATTGCCAACAAAAACTTGGCCAGATCGAACGAGACTTCATCGGAACTGCAGCGAATTGTTATGTGCAGCCTTTAAGGAAATTCTTGGAAGGTGAAATGAAAACGATCAGTAAAGAAATGGGCATTTTGGAAACAAAACGGTGTGTACACATTTCAGCAATCTTTCCTTGGCTATTTATACTTTTTAAGTTGAATGCAAAAATGTATTTACAATGTCCACAAATTTCAACGTTTAATCGATACAATCAAAATGCATTGTACTCAGTATACACGACTACTTTTGAATTGCAGATTGGACTTGGACGCATGCAAGAATCGAGTCAGGAAAGCGAGAAGTATGCTGGGACAACAGAGTGTAAGTTTCAGTAGTTAACACCCAACTTCCACTACTTCAAACTCACATCTGCATAACATTTTCGGCGCAGATGGAACGCAATTCTTTGCAACTAAGCTTTTTTTAATTTATTATTTACGTAAAAGTCAATGCAAAGTTTGTCTTGCCCGATTATTTGTCGCAAATGTTCATTCTGGGCTTTATTCCGTACAATGCTGCGATAGGAAAGCGGTGTTTCTCCTGAAGTCTTACTCGACCAGGTATTACAAACATTAAATTGCCCGGCGTGTAGTAGTAGTAATCCTCCAATAGCAGTCTTCCAATTATTTTTAAGACTCCAACATTTCATTTTTTTCGTTCACAAGCAAAACTTCTTACCATCAATTAACGTTTTCCTTCTACTTTCCAAAACAAGGCTCTAGCAACAATTTGGAGTTACTTTACTTTCAACATTCAACCAGAACTTCTTTTTATCAATTACAGTTTAGTTTCTTACCTTTTACTTTCCAGAACAAAACTCATGTAAAACCTTGGAATACCTACTTTCTTTCAGTATCAAATCAAAACTTATTCTTGATTAATATTTACTTTCTCATCTTTTACTTTCCTAACTCTAGCAACAACACTTTAGTTTCAACTTCCCTGCTGGAAAAGTAATTCTGTAAAAATCTGAAAAAATGTGCAATTCCTCTGAAAAAAATCTGCAAAAACTATAATAAACTCTGAAAAACTTGATCTAATATATACAAAACTCTGAAAAAGTGCTGAAATTGGGACTTTTATTGGGAAAATCTACAAATATATACTGCAGAATTTTGCAAACTTTCGAAACTTGAAAACTCAAACAGAGTGGTGTGTGGTAAAGTCTACAAAAGTCTGACAATTACTGGGAGAGTCTTTAAAAGCATTTTTACAGAGTTTTTGCAGATTTTTTCAGAGAAATTACAGACTCTTGCAGAATTTTTTTTCCACCACGGCTTCCTGAAGGATTCGATTTTCCTGCAAACAAAAATTGCCCGATTCTCGCTGGAACCGAAATGAAATGTGGTTTTTGCTAAACTCAGGCAGAGAGGGACTTGAGGGTGGCGCAGTCCGACTTTGACCGCCAGGCTGAAATCACGAAACTGCTGCTGGAAGGTGTGCAGAGTTCGCACGCGAGTCACCTGCGCTGTCTGCACGAGTTCGTCGAGGCTCAGGCTCGCCACTACGCGCAATGCCACGCAACGATGCAAGAGTTGCAGCGGGAAATTGCCGGGTAAGCTGACTTGCACGTTCCCGGAACATAGAGAACCGATCATGTCTTATCACTGTCGACACATTCGATTCACTTTTTTTTTTATCGAGAGAAGACTTTTCATCGGCTGTCTTGCGCAATCCTTGAGCGAAATTTTTTGTAAACAGCTACCCCGAACTTTGGTGAACCGAGTGAGTAATGTTAGACGATTGTACGGTGAAGAAGGGATAGAAGTTGCTTCAGTAGCATTACTCATTCGCGACATTGTTCGCTTTAGAGCAGAATGGGCCGCTTCGCACTCTTTCTCGTTGAGTCACAGCGCATGGAAACGCCTGTCGCATAGTTTTCGGTATTGTGCGCACGCTCGGATCACGCTGTTTCTTGTTTTTGCAATTGGGACTCGCAGGAACGATAACAGCACTGATAGCGCATAAAAAATGGCGGATGTTAAGCATCAGATAAATTGTATATTTTAGTATTTTTAATTGGGTTAAATGAGTGGTTTTAATTATCTATTAATGTTTCTGTAAATAAGACAAATTATTTTATTGTTAATGGGGTTATTATGATTTAAATCAATCAATATTTTTTCACTGATTATTCAAGCTAAAATGCAATTGTATGATATATGAAAGCAGACTAAATATCAAGAAACACAGTTGTGTCTCTGGCCAAGTACAAAAAAAGTAAATGGTAATTTCTGCATGGAGCATATACTATATTTGTGTAATTTTGGATATGAATTGTTTTGTTAATTATAATTTTCCTTGAATAGAAAATAATATTATACATTTTACAAAATGAATTAACAAAATTAAAATTATAAAAGTAATGATTTTACAAGTTTACAATTTCATAAGGATATTACTTTATGAAATTGCGTTCATTTATTTAAAATTGAAACTAATTTGTTTTTTTCTTTTATGTGTTAAATGAAATATTAAACAGAAAATTACCATTATTTTTGTACAAATGGAGATTTGTCTAATTCAATAATTTTAACTCTTCTTTAAGATGAACAGAAAGTTGATAAAATAAGAATTTGTATTATCAAAACTGGTATTAAAATAAAATACAAACTCTTGATAAACTATAATTAACACGATTCGTGACAACTACACAAAAAGTGTCAATCTGTCAAGTTCATTTTACCAAAGTTGTTATAGTTCCCCAAAACTCCGCTAGATTCGCATTCTGTTCTGCGAGTCCCAATTTTAAACTAGTGTAGAAACTTGATGATTTTGTAGGAGTCCATTATTATAATTTTTTTAAAGTAAAGTTTGCAAGAAAAGAGATCTTGGATTGTCAGTGACTAAATTTAGGATGATAGAAATGGGTATCATTTCTAAACCAGCTTGGAACGTCATTTCTACATTGTGAAAAGTTTGTTCGCTGAAACTGTAGTGGAAAAAGTGCTCGTTTCTTGCAGGTGCTATATTTAATTTGTATTTGTAATAGTATTGTTGAGAGGTAATTTAAAGTGAAAAAGCTGGAAGAAGAGACCTTCAATTAAATGTATAGAACATCCACAACCGTTTTATGAAGTGTAACTTTTTTTATTAGTTTGGCAAATTACACAGATCAAAGGAATCTGTTGACCTGTTGTATAGACAACTTTATCTTTGAACTTATTTTCCACAGTTTGAAATATAAAGTTTGATGACCATCCTGAAGCGTTATTTTTAAGTACACTGTCCTGGAAGAAAACAACGTTAAATGTTTAAACAAAAGTCTTCAGTTTCATTAGTTTTTTTTTTATTTTATTTTTTTTTATTTTCAGTTTATTGTGAAGCATGCATTGAAATCAAGGAATCGTGTCCGCTTTTATTGGAAAAAAGAAAGACACAAAATGGGTCAATTAGTTGACAAGATATTTATGGTACCGCTAATTCATGCACGCCGCGCAGGGCCGGGGCAGGGGGAACGTAACATTTATCTCGCATTGATAATAAGAATTGGTTTGACGTCTAGAATAGATATTCCTTTTATACAGAAACCCCTTACCTTCGTAGAACTTGTTGTTACTAAAACACTTATTGACAATTTAGTCTGGTATCAACAATCCAGAAACAATTTTGTCACACATTACTTGGTTATTGGAATGGAAATGTAAACAAATAAATATCATTTACTGAGTAAACATAAGCATATATTTCAAAGAAACACTATTTTCAATTTCTCATTTTACACTTCATGTTTAACATCCAAAAATGTGTATACAAATGTCACTAAACAAAAAGTCATTTTTCACCTAAATTTATGAAAAATTCATCAAAAAACATTTTAGAATTAAGAAAACAAATCGGAAATAATTTCCATACTCGCAGACAATATTTTATGCAGTGTTTTAAATTAATTTAAATAAAATCGCAGTACTTAAATACTGGGATTCGAACTCATGACCCACGAGGCAAAAGTCTCAATAAGGTTTCCATTGGGTATTTTTCAAGTGGATTTTGCTAAATGGTTACACCTTAGTGCTACCCATACATGCGTTCGAGACCCAGCCATGCCAAAGTTTTTTTCTTCAACTTAAGACAAATCACATTCGAAATTATCCTAAATTTATCAAAAAAAAGTCCAACTAAAACACCACACGAGACATCACGTGATTTCTTATATGATTGCCTCATATGAGAATTCCACCTCGGGGTTGAGAAACACTCCTTAATGTTGACCAATCTAACATTGTCCAATGTCCACCCATTAATATCTCTGTTTGTTTCTGTTTATGTGCCGGAACAATTTGGCTGTAATTTTCTTCTACTTGTACTTGGTCGGGATTGCAGGGCGCGTCAGCCGAGTCCTCTGCTGAGAGTCAACAGCGAGGATGTCGTCGAGTTAAGCCCCTCACCCACACTTTCCCAAAATTCGCCCACTACGCAACAGTCTATCGCCGGCTCTGCCTATGTCACTGCTACCTTTGATACCGAGATAACCAAAGTCTAACCAAACACCGTCTGCTACACTATTAACCGTAACGTCTCCGCAATAATAGCTGTCCACAATGCAAAACGAGCTTCGACGAATAATGTGTATATATTCGGTACGACTCACCCCTAAACCACGTGTCAGCGTATAAAACACTGCAATATCAAGTACAATCATAGAGTAAAAAACGAAAGATAAAATCAATTAAGGTCACAACTTAAGGTTGTACAACCATAAAGTCAGAATATCGAGCAATTTGGGTCTTGTATCGATGACCTCGAAACGATAAAGTGTAAACATTTTACGAAACGTGAGGAAAAGTACATTTTTCCACACAAGTGAAGTAATGGTAAATTAGATTTTGAGAATCCTTCGAAGGGAAATTATGGTGCATCACAACCATTGTTGCAGCATATCAATTGCAATTTTGAAGTGTAATTAACATATTGCTATGTGTGCATCAATAGCCGCATTTCCTACTTGCAAAGTGGGCTAAAATTCCGCCCATGTCACAGACAATATTTTTTGTCATAGGTGTCGAAAAAGGCACTTTTTGTAGGGTTGGTGGTTCAGAAATGGGGTATTTCTGGTCAATGGTGAAATTATATATACGTTACTATGTTGAGCAGAAAAACCCCGTTTGCGACCTTTGAAGCGGGTTGAAAAAGTGCGTTTTCGGTACACGTGTGACAAAACACTTTTCTGCCTTACAGCACATGTGCAGTGTCATTCGATTTACTGCCAAGGGATAAAGGTGTAAAAATGGGATTTGGTCAATATAAAGAGCTTTGGAGGGATTGCAAAAAATGTGGGAAATATTAGGGATTAATGTTGTCGTTAGTGTTAGTATATTGAAGATACGACTCTTTTGGTTGCCTTTCTCTTTTGACTTCATATTTTGCATTGTGGATGTACAACAATAACTGAAATCGTTGAGCAAATTTCGATTCTAATTCAATTAGGCTCGGTCCTGCATTAGTGGCGCATGAATAATAATTATGTCCATACGAATTGTTAACGTTGTAAATAGAGTTATAATAAACGATGCTTAATAACGTGGAGTTTGTTTCATTCACATATCAGATTCTGAAGTGTTTCAGTGTTTCTTAGTCCGTTTTTCGTACTTCCAGTTGGGTTATTGAAGTTAATGTTTTGTGTTGTTTTCACGTGTTTGTTCCAATCAAAGTATATAATTTTTTTAAACCATTAAATGCCTCTCACTAAGTGTGTCCTTCCATTAATTAATATTGTATTTTTATATAATTTTTGGTTGAAATGTTACTTTCTGTTTTTAAAAATTAGAATATTTTCACGTCGTTTTTAAAATGACGCAAAAACAAAACTGACGATATTGTTCACCAAGAAAAAGTGATTGTCAACTTGCAAAGTGGCAATTATTTGTTTTCTGAATTGGATTAGATAAAAATTCTCAAACAGAAAGGATCTTTGAGTATTCAGTGTGAGAAAGTACTAAGTGTTTTAGTATATTTCACCTTTTGGGATATGATGGTATAATGGTTTAATGGACCTATTCCCAAATTATGACATTAAAAACCCTATCATTAGATATACATTTTGTACGCTTTTTGAAAAAGCTTTTATTATTACATATTCGTAAAATATCATTCCAGTTTAACTGTTTGGCAAAATTATGTGTTTCACAAGTAGTCTGTGTTCCTATTCCACCATTTATTGAAAAACAAATTTCAATTCCACTTCAGATGATTCTATTGATAAAAACTCTTTTAGAATTGCATGTAAAAATAAATATCTGTTGTAACATCAATCCTGTCTTCAATCATAATCATCGAAGTCATACTGCTATACCACAATCATATTGATCTGATTGCATTTCATGCACGATCAATATCTAATGTTTTTACCAGAAACGTTTTCCATTATTATTTGCTCAGATTGTTTGATCAATAAAGGTGATATATCAGTGCTAAAATCGCAGAACTGGCAATTACGATTTTTGTCACCTCAAAATCTACTTCCAAAAAAAAAAAAAAATCAAATCAGTTTCAATACTTCGTTTTCACTTGGCAGAATCAATAAATTATTTAAATTACTATCTCGATTCTAAAATCAATTATTTTAACCATTTATTTAAAAGTCTAATCTAGTAACTTTAAATTCCAAAAATCTGACACCAATAAACGCTCAAACACCCTAAATGTTACATAAATCCCATTTTCCATCCCCCTATTTGTCATCGGAATGTTGATTTATTGTTAACTACTGTTTTTACGTTTGGCACCCGAACTTTTAATGACAAATGTCTGAACACCAGATTGCCCGGCAGTTCGTACCACGGCCACCCGAACGCTTCGACTTCGCCGACCGAAAACGGCCAGGAGAGGGCGCAGCCGGCGCACAGCGAGGGGGGATTGGTCGAGGAGGAAGAGGTAACGAAATTTGTCATCTAATTTTCTCCGCCGCCAGCATGTCCTCTGAATGGCATGGTTTGCTACGTGATCACATAGTGAAGACGCGACCCAGTCATCCGAACAATTTGCTTGCTCCAGTGGCGAACCCGAAACGCGGTTCATCCGATCGACAGAGATTATTTCAACTAGGCGCAAAGTGGGGAACACGAAGCAGGCTAACTCGAATTCCGTCTCGTTGACTTATTCACCGACTTGCAACGCAAGGCAATGACGTTGTGATGCTTTTTTATTTACATTTACAGTTACAGTAAGCGCGTAGAGACCAGAACAATTCGTTACGTTCCACAGTTGCAATAATCTCGTTTTAATCCATTTTTAAGCTAGATTTGTATCTGTAGAGAAATACGTCGACCGGTTTTTTTAATAGACAAATGTTTGTTCAATTGTCAAGAACAATGATATTGTATGTGTAGATGTTACATCGACAGCTGTACTTGGGATGTTGAAATCAAGTTAGAAGGAGGATTCATCAACTGAATGAGGGAACTTGTCATAAGAATGTCTTGTGATAAGTTTCAACTCGTATTTTGGTTGCGATGAGTTATCATAATGACATTTTGTTATGATACCCTGATTTTAATAGCAACATTTTGTTATGATAATTTTGTTATCGTGACGACGATTTTGATATATGTTTGTTGTCGTAACAACGGATGGTTATGATAAGTGACGGCAGAGTTTGGGGACCCATTTTTAGCTCTTCCTTATTTGTAGTAGGAGTATGCTAGTTGGATCGTTTATTTGTAGGAAGTGTGCTTAGAAAGGAAAGAAATTGTTGATTACACAAATGTCAACTCAGAAAAAATTTTGGTTGCAATCGAAATTTGATTCCGTTGATTGGATTGTGAATTTGCATGGTGTTTGCTAAATTTCAGAGATTCTTTTTATGAAGGGATTTGAGAATGAGATGTATGTGCGAATTTTCGACGGTGCAATATATTTTGCAAAGTACATTGCATTAGGAAGAATTTTGGTTACTTTTTTAATATAAATAACTGTATTTTTAACTGCTTATTTATCAGACTGTATTAAAGGGAATCTTATAGAATTCTTAGTATTAATTTTCAACAAATCCAAAGTCTCGCATTTATCATTGTTTACATGACTTAACATAACTTGATCATTAAGAGATATACATCAATAAATATATTTATAACTTATAAAATTATCTACTATAATAAATTGTTAAACTTTTTGGTGTCATGCAAAGTTGCAACGCTGAAACGACAATTACTCACACATAAAAAATAAAAAAAAATGTTTTGACTAATGAATAAATGCTACACAGTTAATATGCTAGTAATTATTTAACAAATTGTAATGCAATATAAAAATAATGATTCACTTTTCTCATCAATCGTTTGTTGGACTCAACTCAGTCCCATTCATCGAATTTCTCAAGCGCATCACTTGATTCAATCCAAACACTTTTTCTGAGTTCGTAGACTGAACACGAATGATACTCTGAAATCTGATCAATTTTTTATTTAAGAAGACTTGTTTTTAGCCGTGCAATTTCAACACATACCCGCATACGAACAAACATGAATTTACTTTTTATTCGTCCATATTTTAATGCAACATAACATAACTGTAGAGTTCCGTCTAAAACACATTTAAGATGATTTGTCAGACATGAATTACTAAGTTAGAGAATTTTTAATTAATTTTGTTAAAAAAGTTGATTGATAATACTTAATATATATTGATAATATTAATATATTTTCTCATTTTCGGAGAATGTTGTGAAACATGAAAACATCAAACATGAAAATGTTGTTTATAATAGCTTTTCGTTAAAAGTTTGTGATGTGTGTTCAGAGTGAGAAGAATCGCGGAAAAGAAACTTTTGTTGAGAATAGAGTTTACAAAACGAATTTATTCATAGAATTACATTGTTCCCATAATCAAGACATTTTTTATATTTAGATTTTTTATTCCAGAATGAAAAATGAGACTAATTAAGTTCACCTTTACGAAATACGATTGGAAGTAAATTCAAAGCTGAAAAGGTAATTGGCGTACAAGAAAAAAAATCTAGAAATTGAACGATCTCATTGCAAGTTTAATCTTAACTTAATTATTAAATTAATGAACTTCATAACTTTAGCACTGACATATCATCTTCAGGTGATGTCCGAACTCTGCTACAACGAAGTTACTATTTTTGTTAATAAAAAAAATACAAATAGCTGTTTTATCATATATTGATCACAGAGAAATTCCGCAATTTTTGGAGAATATGATTGGCTAAATCATATATTTTACTGAGTCATTTTCGAAAGTAATGATTTTTGTTTGATTCTTTTTCATTTTTGAGGATGCTAAACTACAAAATTTCATTATCTTCGACAATGAGTCCTCAAAAATAAAGATTTGTTAACCAATCATATTATCCCAAAATTACAAAATCTAATTATGGTCGATTTATGATAGAACGATTATTCTTACTTTTTTAACAAGAATACTAACTCTGTGGTATCAGACTTGGATAATCACCTCAATCTCCAATCGGTATGATCATCGTGAAACTCATTCTCCACGCGAGATTCGCTCTTTACACTTGTACCATTTCCCTCATCACTGTCGGAGTTTGTTGTCTAGTGATAAGGGATACTATGCATGATACACACCAAGATAACTTTGACATGTCTGTATAGTTTGTGTAGCTTTTAAATCGTAGCACTGTAGGCGATTTGTGACATTAAAATAAGTTATGATCCTTCAAATTCTGCATCTGTGAATATATAATATATGTGTACATACCTCTATCATATACAGTCAAAATAAACAAGAATCGAAGAGCAGCTTTGTTATTGTTATTGCTCCCTATTTCCCTGACATTTTTTACCAAGCAATGTCCTAACTTCGGTTTTTTATTTCAGGGTCAGTGGTTGGGCGAGCCTTACCCCTCAACTTGGAACTAGAGGACAATGTGACATCGAAAATATAGAACCTTACAAAACATTCCACACTCCTCTTTGAATCCCAATGATATTTATTTCCTCGACTTCCTCTTGAGACGATTGATCAATTAACTATTACTAGCTGCGGGTATTTTTTATTTATGTCGACCAAAACGGGGAATTCGCGTCTGCAATTCGGTCAGACGCATTTCTCAATATATATGAGACAGATTCAATACAAAAAACGTAGTTTTTGTAATGAATCGATAAGAGAGACTTGGTTCCTCTTCGACCTCTGCGAAATCGTAATTTGAACCGTCTTAGAAATGTAACTCTAACTAACTGTATCAGTGTACCCTGGTTAGAAAAAAAATCTGGCGAATCTGATTACAGAGTGCAATGAGACTGGGAGAAGACTTTTTCGATGGCAATGACCTACTAATTGCAATGAAAACTTATTTTGTCAAAAGAAAAAAAAAGGATTTTGATAGGTCATTATCGTGGATTAGGTTTTGACCTAGTTCTGTTTATTTTTGGTGGTATTTAGTCAGGTTCGGTGGATTTTTTTCGCAGGGTTGTCAATAAATGCAGAAGTTGCCGGAAACCGAAAATTTGATGTTACTGTAAAAATGATTACGAGATTTTGAAAAGTTTTTGAACGCGCCTTTATATTTTATGTATTGTAGTAACCTTTTGCGGACGGTTCACGTAAAGTACACATAATTATCCAACTCTGGTCAATAAAAAGTTCCTTGAAGAAATACAAATTACGATAAAAAAATTGTAAACGTATATTTCGAAAACTCGGAAAAGACGGGTTTCATGGTTTCCAGATGTTTTCTTGCTATTTCCAGTTTTCTATTTCTACAAGAGGTGTACTGTTGTGATGTTACTTTTTATTTAATGTGTTCATAATTGTTGTTGAACAAATTATTTCCCTTTGTGCATTCATGTTATTGTTCAATTTAATTAAAGTAATTCATTAAAAGAAAAAGCATTTATGCAATTTTTGTTATGCTAAAACTATTCACTTATTGTACAATAAGTATTTAATTATTTAGTTCTAAGTTGTCAAGTCAGTTTGCTAATCGTGGTAAAATTTTCTTTGGACTTTCAAACAAATTTGTTTGATAATATTAATTATAACACATTAGTTTAAGAATAATTCTTAACATTATACCTTAAATAGTTGTAGTTTGAACTTCGAAAAATGCAATTTAATAATCCTATAGTTTCCGATGGCATTTTATAAATTCGATTGAAGTAAAACTACTGCATTTACATGAATAATCTCTATTTATCAGTTGTATGTGAATAAGGTTTATAAAAAGAGCCTTTAGAGCTCCCACGTGTTATCAATTTGTTGTGAGACTGTAAAATGTACAAATTCGCATATTGTGCGTTGTATTCTATGAATAATGTGTATATTAAATGATATTATGAAGACAGCTTTCATTTCATTGAAGTTCTGTTTTATAATGTAATGCATTTACCCAAAAAATACAGTAAATGATTTAATGTATGTTTATTATTTACGTAATTAATTTTCTTTAATGTCTTGGGAAATTAAAGCAGTTTAATTCCCAAACTATATATATTTATTCTTAATTTCACAAAAAAATCAAGCAGCTATATTGTAATGCATTAAAAACAACAGACTGACACTACTCCCAACTATTACAATACAATTTTACTTTGTTATGATAGCTATTGTTTATTTTAAATAAGAAAATTTGATTACATTGCATCGCAGCATTTGAGTACATTTGAATTTCCCGCCGTAACTCAAGATCTACAATTGACAGATTTGTCCCACTTGTCGGTGAAGTTGAAAACATAACCTTCAAAGTAAGACATTAGAGACGATACTTCTGTCAAATACTGCGATTTGTTTTGATAACAATCAACGATAGATTGTCATTGTATGCTGCAACCATTTTCGTTAAAATATCGTGTTAATGTAGACATTCGAGTGTGAATATTTATCGAAGTAACGACTAAATATCATTTTTTCATTTGAGCAGTTAATAAGAGAATAAACGAATACATAACAGAAAAACGCATTTATATTTTACAATTCTGTATATATAATCACAACAATGGAACCGAGGGATGTTTATTACAACAGAGCGGAATATATAGAAACTGTGAGTGTTTTATTATTTGTACAAAATGATTGAAAGATATGGTCTATTACGTAGGTTAATTTAAACGTTTGTTTTTAGGCATCCGGAAATAAAGTGAGTCGGCAAACCGTACTTTGCGGTTCGCAAAATATTGTTCTTCATGGCAAAGTTATTGTACAATCAGAAGCCATTATTCGAGGAGATTTAGCAAACGTTAAAACTGGACGCTATTGTATTATTAGCAAAAATGTGGTTATTAGGCCACCTTTCAAGAAATTCAGCAAAGGGTAAGTTACTTACCTTGAAAAAAATCTTTCCCAATCTGAAAAGCATACAAATATCTTATATCTGAACTTATTGGTGTAAACTTTTTTAAAGTTTTTTCCAAAGCTATAGTTGGAAAAATAAGTTGTCCAATTTGAATCCAAAATATAGGTTGTTTTTACAATTTTTTGTAATAAATTGTTACATACAAAAATCTACTTGTTAATTATAATGTAACTTTACTATACATGTGTTTTTTTATTTTAGAGTGGCCTTTTTCCCATTTATCATGGGAGACCATGTTTTTGTTGGAGAAAAGGCTATTGTAAATGCAGCAGTGGTTGGATCATATGTGTACATAGGCAAAAATGCTATAATTGTATGTATTGTCAAGAATTTGATTAATTTTTTTCGTAATTTTATTCAAAAACTTATCCGAACAATTAGAAAACTACTAATGTGTTGTTTCAAATGGCATAATTTTAGGGTAGAAGAAGTGTTCTGAAAGACTGTTGTTATATTGAAGACGGTGCGATAATTCCTCCAGAAACCATCGTCCCATCATTCACTAAATTTGCCGGAAATCCAGCAGCCTGCATTGAAGATTTGCCAGACAGTACAGCAGATCTCATGCTGGAGTTCACAAAAAATTACTACCAACACTTTTTACCAGCAAAGTAATGCAGAGTCAATGCCATTTCTAATTTTATATGCGAGATATACAAACTACTGTGCAGTTTAATCCAGAAAATTATTTAAAATAATATACTTCGTTTCTGCGAAATATATACATATTTATGCAAATAAGTATATTGATTGCTGGCTTGATTTGAGTCCTTACAAATCCTGTATCATTACCAAACTTTTTTATGATATACAGAAGTGAATTAATAAACATTGCAATTATTAATTAATAAGTTAATTTAAATTTTAAAAAAATGGCAACAACATTTTTAATATGATGAAAAAACAGAAAAAAATAATTTCGCCACATTTAAAGACAAATTTTAAGATGATGAAAAAATAAGCTTGCTAATTACGATTTTTATTTAAATTTACCGCCTCAGAATTGTTAATTTCTTCATCCAATCAGCGAGCGATTAAAAAAACACGCGGCTCAAACAAACCAAAATAAACGATCTTTCAAACTACAAATCCACCCAATTTCAATTATCATTTCCAATTTAATCATCAACTAAAATAAAATGGTCAATTCCCAAAAATTATCCCCAGTTCCACACAATGCATAAAAAACTAATCTCTTACATAACAATGCACGAATTCACCTCATTCCATTCTGTTTATTCTGTTTATAAACATTGTCGCATCAACCACGATCTTGTCTCATTCTGTATCCTCCTCTCTCTCTACCAAGCGCCTTCGAGAAAAGGACGGCGATATCTTCCATTGCATGAATTTCTCACGAAAGTAACTAGCAGGGGTTGCGTCCCTTAGCCAGAACTACGCAAGGTACGATCTTTGAAGGTTATGTAGATGATATTTTTTTATTTTTGTGCCGAACAACGACGGATTTTTATAAGCCAACATTAGACGCGCAAAGTGCAGCGGGATCGTCGTTCTAGCGTCCGAACGACGGCTCGATGAGTTTCGACACGGGATGAACGCGTTTGGTAAGTGATCGTCAGCGCTTCGACAGTTTTACAATGTATGTAAACATTTCGCCGATCTGTCAATTGTTTTGAAACACGGGCATTGTCAGGCAAACGCGCGAACGACTCGCGATTGACAGTTGGCGTTCGAGTGCGACGCGATTTCGCTTCAACGCAATTTTTTTCGCCGAAAATAGTTTGCGCGAATTAGGTTATCCGGCCTGAATGTAATTTCGATGGGAAAATTAGCAATTTTCTTGGGAAGACGTTTTTGAGCGTTTGGGCCGGAGATAGTTTTTGGATTTTTTTGTATTTTATGGAGAATTTATCCGAATGTCAATTTTGAGTTGTGATAAATGGGAAAGTGGTTTTGCATAATTTAAATTAAGGGTTGCTAAATTTTGATAACTTTTGGGAAAACGTGGGGAAATATTTATTTCATGGTGGGTTCCAGACAAAATTGAGAATTTTTTCATTTGAAAACTGCAAGATTGAAAATGAATAAATTTATTAATGAATTAGCTGATTAATAATTGCATAGTTTATGTATGGACATTTGTGTTTTATGTTAAGTTAGTGCATAATATAAACATTATTAGGACAATAATTAGGAGAGTTAATTAAAAGAACATTAAACAAATAAATGTTATTAAAAGTTTTTAGATTGAAGTAAATGTTTATTCAGGCATTTCTTATGTTGTTATTTTCAGCGGATTGAGGGAAAAAGTTTTAATTGGAAGACAACTGACTATGAAATAATTTGGTTTAGTATGTTTTTGTATATTTACATTTGTAGCAATGATTTATTAAATTTAATGATAGTCTAGAAAATATATGTAATTCTTGGTAATGCATACTTTTTACAAATAAATAATCTAGCAATTCTCTGTTATATGTAAATATAAATTTTAAGCTTATTTGGTACATTTCTTAAATAAGTGTTGTGAAGTATAACATTACAGACTTATTTCTGAAATACAAAATGAACGTGTATATCATAATTTGCAAATTCTGATTTGCGAATACAAAAATTCTTTTTTTGTCACACATGCATGTAAATTCGAACTTTACTCCCTGAATTTAGGGACCAAAAGTAAAGTTTACTCGAGAGTAAAGTTTAGTTTTTCTTCCGCAATTTCAGGGAGTAAAACTCAACCTCTACTCGCATGTGTAACGAAAAATATCGTTGTAACCTCGGGGAGTAAAACTCCATTTTACTCCCTTTTACTCCAGAGTTTTACTCCCTTGGTTAAAAATATACTATTATGGATTGAAATTGAATATGCAATTTCGAATTTATCGTAGTTATGTAATCTGAGTTCAGAATGGTTTCAAATTTACCGTAGTTTATCTTCCAAATTTGAGATTAAATTCCATTTTTCTGTGATATTAAAGATAAAAATGTATGTCTAGTCGGTTGTGTTACTGTGTATATTTTTATATCTTAATCCAATGTAAATTTCGGTATGTTATTTAGAGATGAAATGAACTATAAAGCTGAAAAAGAATGTTATATACATATTTATCAAGAGTTTTCTAAAAATACTTTCATTTAACGTAAGAACTAAAATTCATATTTTATCAGAATTAAATACAAAATATTTATATTGAAAAAGAAGTATAAGTTATACATTTTAATTTCATTATGACTACTGATGAACTGGATATTGAAATAATGTTTTTACCTACAATGAAAATAGTTATAAGTGCAGTTATCAATAGCTTTCTATACCCACTTATAGAACTTTTTATTGTTTTTTCCCTGATTGCTGACCTGTCCAGTTTAGTGAATAAAACCACTTGTACATCCCTTAATTGTATTTCTTTAAATATAACAAAACTTGCAAAAGAACAACTACTCACATTTGATTAACTCGTGTATTTAGTATTTTATCTGTATGCAATATTTTTTGTACTAGGCTCCTATTCTGTATGATTACTGAATAAATAGATAAATAATCTTGTAATCCGCATGTTAATTAAATTTTAATCATCCCTACTAATTCCTATTATACCTTAAATCCACCTTATCCGCATGTCTTTGAGGTAGTTCAGCTGACTCAGGTATTTCCAGTAAGAGGGTGTTTTTCAATAAAGTAACTTTTTTTATATATTTCGGATTGCTAGTAACTAAAGAAATCAGCTTCCACGGTGTGGTTTTTTTTCGAGATTTTGAATTTTGAAGATGAGCCCAAATGGCATTACGCTTATGGAGACTTGGAGTTGGCCTTGCATAAATCAAAGAATTCTGAAATATTTTTACCAGTAATTAACAAATTTCAACTTTATAATATTAGCAATGCCGAAATCGATTGTGAACATGATTGAATTATCTCGAGAAATTGTTAAATAAAGTTACAAGAAACGTGAAAAGGCCCCAAAATTAGTCAAATGAACTTCCTACATTATGATAAATTTTAATATTTAAATACTATTTCATCTTGTTTGTAATAGATAACGCTGTATTACAAAAACATACTATCCATGTAGAAAACATTCCCGTGTAGAAAAATAAATATAAAAACTATTAGAAACTATCAAATACTTATAGGTAAAGTGGACAAAAACCACACATAAACATATTGGCCTGCAGTTTCTAAGATGAATTGATAGACTAGCATTTATATCAATTTCCATGTAACTTTGGATTGCCATACAAAAGTGCATATAAATTAGACATCTGTAGGGCAGAAACTGCATATACTTATAAATACTTAAAGGACAATTCTTATAAGTATTTTTCAACGGGAACTCAATTCTTTTTTAGATCCTCAGTCATCAATGTCCAATTTGTCCTGGACTATGTAAATTACCTCTGACCTCTGACTCAGCCAAACCTCAGCCTCAAGATGTCGAGTGCACTAGCTCAACAATTCGTCCAGCGGCTCAAGTCCCGCAACGAGGACGTGCGCAACAAGGCTGCTCGGGACCTCTGCTTCTACGTCAAAACCGAGCTGCGAGAGGCCTCGCAGGACGAGATCATGTCCTTCATGGACGAGTTCAACCACCACATCTTTGAGATGGTTTCCGGCTCCGACATGAACGAGAAGAAGGGCGGCATCCTAGCGATAGTCTGTCTGATCAACGCCGACGTCGGCAACATCAACACCAGGGCGATCCGGTTCGCGAACGTCGTCCGGAACATCCTCCCCTCGAACGACATCGGCGTCATGGAACTCGCGGCCAAAACCATCGGGAAACTGGCTCTGGTCTCGGGGACCCTCACAGCGGAGTACGTCGAATTCGAGGTGAAACGCGCCTTCGAATGGTTAGGTGGGGACAGACACGAGGGGAAACGTCACGCCGCTGTATTGGTGCTGAAAGAACTGGCAGTTACGATGCCCACGTACTTTTTCCAGCAAGTGACTCCCTTCTTCGAGCTCATCTTCAACGCCATCAGGGACCCCAAACCGGCGATCCGGGAGGGCGCCGTGGAGGCACTCCGAGCCGCTTTGGTAGTGACTGCTCAGAGGGAGACGATTAAGCAGATGCAAAAGTCCCAGTGGTACAAGCAATGCTACGACGAAGTGGTTTCTGGGTTCGAGGATGTATATTCGAGGGAGCGGGGTTACAACAAGGAAGACAGGATACACGGTTCCCTGCTGGTGCTGAACGAGTTGCTAAGATGCAGCAACATCCAGTGGGAGAAGAACTACGAGTTGCTGATGGAAAGACTGAACTGCTCGACCAAGCAGACGGATAACGACATCCTGTCTGATAGGTCTCTGATGCCGCGGCTGAAAACGACGATCCACCACATGTCCAAGTGGTCCTCCTCTCCCCAGTACTTCTCTAGTTTGCAGAACACCTTATATCCGGTTCACGAGTCGGCTGCATGCAGGAACCTCATGCTGGAGAAACTCAACGATATCAATGTGGATATCATCAGCCAGAGACTGGCGCGGAACTCGCACATCCAGAACGCTCTGATGACGCTCCTGCCACGGCTGGCTGCTTTTAACAAGGAGAAGTTCGTGAAGGATAACTTGAAGGAGTGTCTGACGTACTTACTCACGACACTGAGAGGGCGGGAGAAGGATAGGTACGCAGCTTTCACGACCATCGGTCTGATCGCCGTAGCTGTCGAGGACGCGATCAAACCGTACCTCCCAAAAATCATGGAGGTGATCAAAAGCTCGCTTCCTCCTAAGGAGACGCCCAGCAAGAAACGAGGAGGAACACTGGAGCCTGCGGTGTTCATCTGTATCACTCTGCTTGGCCACGCGGTCAAGCAGACCATCTACAGCGATGTCAGGGATCTGCTGGAACTCATGCTGGCAACAGGGTTGAGTCCCATCCTGACGACCTGTCTCCGGGAGCTCGCGCAGAGCGTGCCCTCGTTGAAACCAGACATCTCGCAAGGTCTCCTTAGGATGTTGTCGCAGGTTCTCATGAACAAACCCTTGAGGCACCCTGGTGCCCCCTGGAACGCCACCAGTCCGATTATGGCGCCATCTCACTCGGACTCAGATGTCTCTTCCACCGTGTTGGCGCTGAAGACTTTGGGTACTTTCAACTTTGATGGTAACCCGTTGCTGCAGTTCGTGCGAAGGTGCGCGGACCACTTCCTGACGTCGGAACAGACGGAGGTGCGACTGGAGGCGGTGAAAACTTGCTCCAGGTTGCTAAGACTGGCACTGAACCAGCCAGGAAGGACCGTTAACAGCACAGTTACGACGGTGCTCAGCAAACTCCTCATAGTTTGTATCACAGACACGGACGCGGATGTGAGATTCTGGGTCCTGGCTTCACTAGACGAGGCCTTCGACGTGTACTTGGCGCAGGCAGAAAGTTTGACGATATTGTTCGTTGCTATGAACGATGAAATGTTCGAGATCCGGGAGATCGCTATCAGGACTGTTGGCAGACTGAGTACCATGAACCCTGGATACGTGATGCCCTGTTTGAGAAAGACTTTGATACAGTTTCTCACTGAGTTGGAGCACTCTGGGATGGGCCGGAACAAGGAGCAAGCCGCTCGCATGCTGGATCACTTGGTGGTTAGCGCTCCACGCCTGATAAGACCATACATGGAGCCGGTACTCAAAGTGTTGATACCAAAATTGAAAGAGCCCGAGCCCAATCCCGGTGTCATTCTGGCACTGCTCCGCGCGATAGGTGACCTGGCAGAGGTCAGTGGGACGGAGATGCAGCAGTGGATGCCTGAGCTGTTACCGATACTGCTGGAAATGTTGGCCGATGCGAGTTCTCCGGAGAAAAGAGGGATAGCTCTGTGGGTGTTCGGGCAACTGATAGAGAGCACTGGTCATGTGGTGAAGCCTTACATGCAGTACCCGACGCTCCTGGACGTTCTGATTAACTTCCTGAAGACAGAGCAGCAGCCGGTCATTCGACGAGAGACTATCAGAGTCCTGGGTCTAGTTGGGGCGTTCGACCCTTATAAGCATAAGATAAACCTAGGACAAGTGGACTCGCAGTTGGACACGTTCGCTTCAATGGCCGACATAAAAAGCGACGCTGAAGCGAGCCAAGACCTCACCACGAGTGAAATGCTGGTGAACATGTCGTCTTCGACTTTGGAGGAGTACTACCCGGCGATAGCGATAGCTACCCTGATGCGGATTATTCGAGACCCCACTCTGGCCAAACACCACGAACTGACCGTCCAAGCTGTGACTTTTATATTCAAGAGCCTTGGCATCAAGTGCGTTCCTTATATTTCGCAAGTCATGCCCAGTTTTCTGAACGTCTTACGTTCGGCAGACATGAACTTCCGCGAATACCTGTTTCAGCAACTCGCTGTATTGATTGCTATAGTAAAGCAACATATCAGGAATTATTTGGACGACATTTTTGCCTTGATCAAGGAGTTCTGGACCCTTAATAGCCCGCTCCAGATAACTTTGATCTTGTTGCTGGAGCACATTGCGGTGGCTCTGGGATCGGAGTTCAAAATATACTTGCCGCAGCTCATGCCACAAATTCTGCGGGTTCTCACACATGACAGCAGTAAAGATCGCGGAGTCACTGTGAAGCTGTTGTTCGCTCTGCAAAAGTTTGGAAATAACCTTGACAACTTCTTGCATCTGGTACTTCCTCCGATAGTAAAGCTGTTCCACGCCACTGACTGTCCTATCATGGTCAGCAGGGTAGCTTTGGAGACGATAGATCATTTAGCTGACTCCCTAGATTTCACAGACTTCGCCTCGAGGATAGTGCATCCTCTGGTTCGGACACTGGACCAGTGTCCTGAACTGCGTAACACTGCCATGGACACGCTATGTTCCCTCTTGGTCCAACTGGGCAAGAAGTACCAAGTCTTCATCCCCCTTGTGCAGAAGGTGATGATAAAGCATAAGATCGTCAACTCCAAATATGACATTCTCACTGAAAAGATCATGACTGAGTCAATGGTGGCTGACGGAGAAGATTACTTACAAACTCGTCACAGACACACAAGAAATAAAAATCGGGACATCTCCCTCACTTCTTCTGATCCAACCACCATCAAACGACTCAACCTATCAGCAGCGAATCTCCAGAAAGCCTGGACTGCAACTCGTAGGGTCTCCAAGGATGATTGGTTGGAGTGGTTGAGAAGTCTCTCAATTGGATTGCTCAAAGAGTCTCCAGCGCCAGCTCTCAGATCCTGCTGGACCTTGGCCCAGAACTACACCCAACTTCCTCGAGACCTTTTTAATGCTGCCTTCGTCTCCTGCTGGGCAGAACTCAACGACGTGTATCGCACAGAACTCATTCAGACCCTGCAGCAGGCATTACTTGTACCAGATCTCCCGGAAATCACCCAAACCATTCTGAATTTGGCAGAATTCATGGAGCATTGCGACAAAGGTCCTCTGCCTTTGGACAACAAAATCCTAGGAGATCGAGCTATGCACTGTAGAGCTTACGCGAAGGCTTTGCACTACAAGGAAGACGACTTCCACAAGAGTAGGAACTGCAATGTCTTTGAATCACTCATTTCCATCAACAACAAGTTGCAACAGAAGGAGGCGGCAGAAGGACTGCTCGAGTATGTCATGAACCAGAGTAACCAGCAGGATCTGAAGGTGCAGGTGCGCTGGTACGAGAAGCTGCACAACTGGGACAAGGCTCTTCATTTGTATCAGGAGAGGTTGGAGAATGATCCGAATGATGTGGAGTCGACGCTGGGAGAGATGCGGTGTCTGGAGGCTCTGGGAGAATGGGGAAGGTTGCATGATGTGGCCACGAAACAGTGGTCCGTCCAGAACGAGGATACCAAGCAGAGGATGGCCAGAATGGCGTCAGCTGCAGCTTGGGGTCTGAACCAGTGGGACAGCATGGAGCAGTACGTTTCGCTGATTCCGAAGGACACCGAAGACGGAGCCTTTTACAGAGCAGTTCTAGCCATACATAGCGGAAACTATGGCTTGGCTCACCAGCTGATAGACAGTGCCAGGGACTTGCTGGACACCGAGCTAACAGCGATGGCCGGGGAAAGTTACAGACGAGCATACAATGCCATGGTGGAGGTGCAGAAGTTGGCTGAGCTCGAAGAAGTCATCCAGTACAAGCTGGTGCCTGAGAGGAGATCGACTATCAAGAACATGTGGTGGGAGCGGTTGCAGGGTGGACAGAAGATTGTTGAAGACTGGCAAAAAATCATCCAGGTGCACACTTTGGTACTGTCTCCTCAGGAGGATATGTACACCTGGTTGAAGTACGCCAGTCTCTGTCGCCAGAGTGGGAATCTGATGCTGTGCCATAAGACTTTGATTAATTTACTGGGGGTGGATCCTTCCCAAAACCCGGACCAACCTTTACCCACCACCCATCCCCAAGTGACTTTTGCCTATTGCAAACACATGTGGGTTGATAACAAGAGGGAGGAAGCTTACAACCAGCTGAGGCGATTCGTCCAAACCTTCACCCAACCTCCCTTCAGTCAGGACGACAAACCCTACGAACCCAAGAAACGTCTTCGTGCCAGATGTTACCTCAAACTTGGAGAATGGTTGGAAGCGTTGCAAGGTATCAACGAACATTCTATCCCTGCTGTCTTATCCTTCTACTCCTCAGCGACCGAACATGATCCCACCTGGTACAAGGCCTGGCATGCCTACGCCTACATGAACTTCGAGGCAGTGCTATTCTACAAACACCAGCAACAGGGTGAGAGCTATAATGAAGGTCTCACCATGAACGGATCCCACAACAACTCCCAATACATCGCTCAGTTCACCGTACCAGCTGTGAAAGGCTTCTTTAGGTCCATCAACCTCTCCCACGGAAACTCCCTCCAGGACACTCTCCGCCTCCTGACTCTCTGGTTTGATTATGGTCAGTGGCCCGAGGTTTACGAAGCTATCAATGACGGAATCAAAGCCACCGAGATCAACACCTGGTTACAAGTGATACCGCAGTTGATCGCCAGGATAGACACGCCACGTGCCCTGGTGGGTCGCTGCATTAACCACCTTCTGGTGGACATTGGGAAGACCCATCCCCAGGCTCTAGTCTACCCCCTAACAGTCGCGACGAAGAGTGCTAGTCATGCCAGGAAGACAGTCGCCAATAAGATCCTGAAGAGCATTTGCGAGCACAGCCATACTCTGGTCCAACAGGCCTTGATGGCTAGTGACGAGCTGATCAGGGTTGCCATTTTGTGGCACGAGATGTGGCACGAGGGTCTGGAGGAAGCGAGTAGGATGTACTTCGGAGAGAGGAACGTCAAAGGGATGTTCGACACTCTCGAGCCTTTGCATGCGATGCTTGAGAAGGGACCCCAGACGTTGAAGGAGACTTCGTTCACCCAAGCCTACGGTCGAGATTTGGCGGATGCGTTGGAGTTTTGTAAGAAGTACAAAGCCTCGAAGAACGTGAGGGACTTGAACCAGGCTTGGGATTTGTACTACCACGTGTTTAGGAGGATCTCCAGACAACTGCCGCAGCTCACTAGTTTGGAGCTGCAGTACGTTAGTCCTAAGTTGCTGGTGTGTAGGGACCTGGAACTGGCGGTTCCTGGGAGCTATCAGCCTGGACAACCTGTTATTAGGATAGCGAGTATACATAGTTCGCTGCAGGTCATCACCAGCAAACAGAGGCCGAGGAAGCTGTGCATTAAAGGTAGTTAGAAGAGAAGATGAAGATGGATAAAGCAACTCCGAGGTGACCGTGGTTCATTGTAATCTGCGATTTTCAGGGAGCAATGGAAAGGATTATATGTTCTTGCTGAAAGGACACGAGGATCTCAGACAGGATGAACGAGTGATGCAATTGTTTGGTCTAGTCAACACACTGCTTCTGCATGATCCTGATACTTTTAGAAGAAACCTTGCAATTCAGGTAAAGCAGCAGCTACTGTCAGGAAGTTTGTTACCAAGTCCTAGCAATCCATGCAACTAACCAACTCTATTTTCAGAGATACGCCGTAATTCCCTTATCCACCAACAGTGGACTCATTGGCTGGGTCCCCCACTGTGATACTCTGCACACGCTTATTAGAGATTATAGGGACAAGAAGAAGATACTTCTGAACATCGAGCACAGAATCATGTTGCGAGTACGTACACTCTTCCCCTTCTCCAACTACCAATACCCAGCATCGTCCTCAAACTATTTCTACTTAACTATCCTATCTTCACAGATGGCGCCAAATTACGATCACCTCACCCTAATGCAAAAAGTCGAGGTTTTTGAGCACGCATTGGAGCACACCCACGGAGACGACCTATCCCGTCTCCTGTGGTTGAAATCGCCGTCGAGTGAAGTTTGGTTTGACCGAAGAACCAATTACACGCGATCTCTAGCTGTGATGTCAATGGTGGGCTACATTCTCGGACTGGGCGATCGCCACCCCTCAAATCTCATGCTGGACCGTCTTAGCGGCAAAATCCTGCACATTGACTTCGGGGACTGCTTCGAGGTCGCGATGACGCGGGACAAATTCCCCGAGAAAATTCCGTTCCGACTGACGAGGATGCTGATCAACGCGATGGAGGTTACGGGGATAGAAGGAACCTACAGGCGGACTTGCGAGTCGGTTATGTCGGTGCTGCACAGGAACAAGGACAGTCTGATGGCAGTCTTAGAGGCGTTCGTTTACGATCCGTTGCTGAACTGGAGGCTGATGGACAATACGGCGCCGAAAAGCAAACGGTCGGACGCGCAGGGGATCAGCGCTGGAAACAGTCAGGAACATGGGGATATTTTGGAGTCTAGGACTGGGACATTCCCTAAGAAAGGAGTACCTAACAGTATTGAGAATGGGGGTAGGTCCAGATGTCGGATTGATATTTGTACGACGATATTTTGGGTATTTGGGGATTATATGGTTGTTGTTTGATTTCAGGTGATAGCAGTCAGCCAGAAGCGTTGAATAAGAAAGCCTTGGCAATAATAACGAGGGTTCGAGATAAACTAACAGGTCGCGACTTTTCGCATGAGGAAACACTGAGTGTACAACGCCAAGTTGATCTTCTTATCAGACAGGCAACGAATAACGAAAATCTGTGTCAGTGCTACATTGGATGGTAAAATCGATATCCGTTTTTCAAATGAATGCAATGGTTCGAAACTTATGTATGTGGAATTCTAAAGGTTTGATTTTTTGCAGGTGTCCGTTCTGGTGAGGAACGCTTCGAAAACGCAATAATTCCAAAATCACGAAGAAAAGTAGTCTATACAGTCTGTTTTGTACATTATCGTTTACTTTAGGGGTAGAGTATTTATGGCTACTTATTCAAATGAACATGTGCATAGTTTATAAAGTATTATAACCAACAGTTCCTGTAATTATATAATTTGTAAATAACGCGATTTACATACTTTTATTACGTAATGACGCGCCGTACGCTGAAAATTGAATCCGAACCGATGTTCTGCGACCAATCAACTCCATGTTTAGGATGTTACTTTTAAAAACCGGCTTTTGCAAATCATCACTGTATTATAGTTTTATACACTTTTGAAAATCTGTTTTGCAACGCGACCACTGAGAACCACGTCGAACGATTTGCGGGTTACAGTTTGTTTCTACTTTTATAAACACGGTGGTTCATTCGGATTGAACACGTGAATTCGAACAAATGGCGGAATGCATCGTACAGTCCTGACTTTGTTTTGCGAATGTATAAATAAAGTTACACTTTAATATATTAAATGTTATTTTTTAAACATTGCAATTTTAGTTTTTTTATATTATTTTTGGATCTCTGCGCGCTGAATATGTATCATTTTATAATCGATGTGAAAATATTATATATTTTGAATTCACAACTGTATTCAATTTTCTATGGTATGATTTTCACAGTTTTCATTTTCTTGTGAATCTGATATCTCCAATGATTCCCACATTTTACTATCAAAAAGATACAGTGGCAACAGTCGTATCGATCCTCGTTGTATAGTCGGAAACTTTTACTTATCGTGCATAACCGTTGATAACGAAACTAGACGATCCCAGAGGCGTTAGAATTTAAGGGTCCATTCTCCTTTGAATGGGTAAAAAACGTTTTATTTTTAGGATTTTTTTTCGAAAACTAATAGAGCAATCAACGGAAAATCTTGTTTCGTAATATTTATTGATTAAAGTAATTGAAATTTCTCAATTTTCAATATCGTTGTTTCGAAATCAAAAGCAAATAATTTGTTTAATCTGTAGGAAATTATCCTCCGAGTAATAATATACTCTATAAGAGATAATTTTGTAAAAAATTTTAAAGTTATTTGAAAAAATAACAAAATTATAAATTCATAAAATCCATATTTTAAAAACGGATACATACAAGGGATAATATATTAATAAAAACAAACGTTTTGTATTTCATATATTTATTTTGCACATACTCATTTGCATTTGAAGTTGAAGAAAGTAACAATACTAACCACAGTATTCAAAGGATGTCATAGTCACACGAGGTATAAATCAATAAATTTCGTTTTCCACAGTATCCTCGAGATTTGCATTTCATAGTAAAAACGTTGACCCTGTATTATCGACAGTTTATTTTAAATTATACTTATGTGTTTTACAACTAATATTTGATATAAAAATTCATAAATAAAAAATTACATATGACTCTGACCACAGGACATCGCAATTTCAAACACTCATTTCATTTTCCAGGTAATGCAACGCTCAAACGCGAATGCCCTGTTAAAATAAGAATTGCCAAATCTTTTTAATTTTGTTCAGTTTTTGCATCTGGATGAAACTTCGCATTTTCTTTGCTCTTCAAATACGTGCAAAACACTCGAAACGACGAAAATATTTTTGTTCACATTTTATATTAATTTCATATATATAATATAATAATAATTAATAATAATTAATTAATTAATAATATTGACAATAATTATTATTACAATAATAAGAATAATAATTATAAGCTGCATGTCAAATAACGCGCTTAATTCAAGAAATTAATTTTCGGCTCGGACAATCAAGCACAATTGAAATAATGCACGAGTTTCGATTAATGAAAGTACTGAAATAATAACAGCAATTTTAACCGAAATTACCAGAATTGCAATTGGCGAGAGTCGTAGCCAAAAAATAGAATCGGTTCGAAATGATAATAACATTATTGATAAATAATTATCAAAACGCAATTCGTTACAAAGAATTTAATATTTCACTAGATTTGTAAGACAACTCTTCCGTTCGCAGTGGAGAGTATTCAGGCTCGCGGCCGCAACCGTTATTACAAGTTACGTAGACGATTTTATCACAGGAGTTCGTTTTAACCGCGCTCTGATGTCGTTTGGATTTTTATACTAAAATATTATTACCGAAACGTTTAATATGACACGAGAGAAAGTAACGCATTTTTGTTAGTGTTTTCTTCGATTTTCATTTACAATTATTTATATACACCGATATACATTCATTTTTTTGTTCATTATTCATTAACTGCACTTCGACAATAACTATTCTAAAATAAAAAATAGGAAATGAACACATCATATTTATAAATTCATATGACAGAATGCAACTGGTAAACCACCGGGATTATTTTTACTCGGATTGCTTCGAAAAAAAATCCGATTACTCTCTCTCTTTCACCTTCTCACCCCTATTTTTCTCCTTAATTCATTATTATTATCACATACTTGTTTCTAATTTTCACCACATTCGCACAATGTTTAACTATTTACAACTTTCAAATCCAAAGGAAGAAATACTTCAATACATATCCATTAGTGATCTCCAAATGTATTTGCTAACGAATGCACTTTTCTGATTCAACCGAGTCACATTCGATATATAAACGTTGCACAATTTCATGTATATGCATTTAAGTTATCTAAACGATTCCACCCAATATTGTGTCAAAGTTAGGTAAATCAGCAGTGTAAGAACTCGATATCGAAATAAATGCAATGATTAATCACTTTGTGACTATAAACTAAAATGCATTCCTAATCAAAACATTTGTTCTCTGTACTTCTGAGCGCACAAGGCTGATGGATACAGAACTACAATTTTGGTACTCGTGTTTCATTCGCGTCGTACACTTTTGGTATCAAAACATCTATCAGTTACTCTCGCACGGAACAACACTTAAAACTTGATCCGAATCCGACATTTACGTACACAACGTCCAAGATTAAAAAGCCCACTAAATTCGATACCAAAGGCTCACCCCAGATCCATTTCATCGTCTAGATTCAAAGCGCAATCACTATGTAATATGACGATTATGATACAGGCTCGATTTTATAATCGAGCTAGGTATTTATCATGCGTAATACACCCTTGAGGCACACGTTGGGAGTCAATAATGATTGCATCGCATGCAAAATTTATACAGTGTCAAATAAGTACAAATCGTTTTCAAATAAGTACAAATGTACATTGATTATAATTCATTAAATTATTAATTTAAATGTATTAAATTAATTTGAACTACAAACGTTGACTTTTTCACAGAGGTTGGAGTTCAATGTACATTTGTTTCCATCTCGACGACAAGTTACTTGACAATATGCGATCACTTTGTATCATTGATCAATTCAAATGGACTTTCTAATCGAGGCACTTTGAAGACAAAAGCTTACCCGTTAACTCAATACCAAGTGGCTTGGCGGAAAGAAGCGTACTCTAACGTAGTCGTTCATTTCAAGCTTAGTGGAAAAAAAGTTAATAAATAATGGATGCACGGGTCTTCGAAGTTCAACGACGAGACGTACAAATCAGAGCGATATAATACATAGAATATTTACACACGAAAACAAAACGTCGCGCGCGTTTCGCCGAACAACGCTCATTAGGAAAGTTCGCGCGCGACCCCGCAATCATGTCTCAATCTTGGCCGAGACTCCAATTACATTGGCACGAATCTCACGTGAGGTCTCCGGCGAATTTTCCTAGCGGGACTCGTCATTTCAGACGCAATTCATTTACTATTAAATATTTCGCACAATTCACCCAGGGAAACAGACTGGCGAAGTAACTGTCGCGACGAACAATCATAGGATTGTTTCTTTGCAGACTGAGAAGTAGACGAGGAAATAACAGAGATATAAGACAGTATATTTGAAGATTGTGAATGATTCTGGGGTTGATGGATTTGGAATACTGTTGCCAAATGCTGTGAAATTTGAAGAATTTGACATAAACAATTCTTATAAGTGGAATGCGATTTTTTTGAAATTCTAATGAATTCCAGATATTTTTACAAATTCCTAAAGTTATATAAAATTCTAAGAAAGACTAGGAATCATGATGGAATGAGTTTTTTTGCTGATTGCTTTCAATTCCCACCAAATCTAGGATCTTTAATCCTCCTAAGAATTTCCATCCTGAATTCCTCACAACTCTTAAAATATCTGAAAAATACTGAAATATTCTGAAAAACTCTGAAAATCTCTCAACATTGGGACTGTCCGAGTTTTTCAGAGATTTTTCAGAGCTTTTCAGACTTTTTGAGAATATTCATAAGACTTTTTCATGGATTTTTTTCTACAATTGAACCGAAACACCTAATTCCCCAGCCTCTTTCCCCGACCGTTCGTATACTCTTCAGTCCGTTTGTGTATGACAATTGCGGATGACAAAACGGAGTTGTCGACGTAAAAGAACCGAGGAGACGTGACACAGGAATCGCTTCGCGCAAACGCCCCGGACAGTTTGTTTATGCAGCCAGTCCGCGTTCGTGGCCGAACCTTTTTCGTGTAGCACTTGAAGGAACGTTTTATTTACAAATCAAGTTGACGCACGTACATGCCCACGTATACACAGACAATACGGATTCAGGAATCTTGGGATCACAGCCATTCGGTGAGACAGCCGCCGAACCACATGACGGCGATCGGCAGAAGGTAGGTGGTGAGGGCGCGCGACAGCGACATCTGCGGGCGCCTGGCGGCGCCACTGTCGATCGCGTTCGTGTCGTTGTCGTAGCTCGGCACTTTCGGCTCGATGTCCACCCGGGGCGGCACCGGCTCCTCGCGCACCTCCGGGATCGACGGCGGGTTCGGCTGCTCGGGCTGCAGCGTGTTTGGCTCGTACCCGGAGCTCTCTTCGCTGAAGCCGTCCTCGTCGTCGGTGATCGGGTCGTCCGGGTCGCCGTCCCCGGAACCGCTCCCGGAACCGTCGTACGACTCCTCTTCTGAAAACGATATTTTTAAATCAGAGGTGATGTATAGGGAAAATAAATAAATAAATATTTCCCATCGATTCCTAAGGATTTTTGGGAGTTGATAGGAACTTTAGGAATCTATAGGAAATGTTTTATGACATGGTTTTTATGAAAACCATTAAATTGGAGGTAACAATTTAGTAATTCATAGGGAATTTCTATAGAAATTTCATGCAATATTTCTGTCGATTAGAAATTTACAATGAATTCCAACGTTACATTTGTATGAGTTTCTTTGAATTCTCTTGTAAATTTCCGTTTCATAATCAAAAAGGTTTCCTATCTTTTTTTAATTATTAGTATTTTTAGGATCCTTTAACAGGTATATTAGAGGTTCCTAAAAATTCTAATAATTAAAAAAAGATAGAAAAATATAAATTAATTAATGTAATTTGATGAATTTAAAATGTCAATTAATTGTATTTATTCTTGAATTTATTCTTGAAATTAATCTTATTGAAGCAAATATGTAAAACAGTAATATCTGCTAATAGAGATAACAAGATAATTATGGTTCAATGATGGGATATTGTTATTTAAATGAAATAGAATTCGATTTTCCAAATTTTAATTCGATTATTGCAGTTATTTAGCCAATAAATCGAAACACTATTCAGTCGTATTGATCAATGAAATGTAATTACATTCACTGAGCTGTAACAGGTAATTAACACAGATAAAGTCATGATTCGACCCTGTTCTGTTTAATTAATGTCTACTAAAAGAAATAATCTCAATACATAATTTAATTTGTAACCCATTATTTTCTGCGTCCCATATGTTTGAATAAAATCCATCTGAACTTTATTTTGAACAGGAAAATATCTCAGTCGATTAGAATTTCACTTCTAAAAGTTTTCCCAACTGATTTCTCAAGGAGTTTTTAATTTACTTCAAACACAAAACCGATCCCCAAAATTCGGTAGACCCATAGACAAAATTCGATTTCGACACCATCAGCTATAATAGCTTTTTCAATGAGTTCCAGTCAGATTCAATATACTGTTTTCTTAAAGGTACTCTTTAGGCTATACCTTCCAATCTCCCTATCAATTTCATTCCAACTGTCCCTATTCTTTTTATCCATCTATTTTTCCCAAGAACAAGTTCCTCCAATCGAGACAAGTAAACTTTTGAGAATCTCGGCGATTTCCTCTTCGCTCTACCATTTAGCATGGCAGAACGGGAATTCACACCTCGACTTCCCACAAGTCGACTTGACTCGCCACGATCGATCATCTCCTCGCGTGTTTGCAAGAATTGCGACGCCGGAGCACGTGTGTCCATGTACCTGTATCGATCCAATCAACGTCCTGGCCGTTGTAAGCCAGCCGGAGTCTGTGTGTTATCGTAGCCAGGGCAAACAATTGATCTTTGATGATGGTCGGCCTGGATCCCCCGGATCGCACTTCTGGATTGAGCATTTGGCTTTCGCCATCCTGAGACACTGGATAAATATACCTACAAAAAGATAACAAACGTGACCCACCGGAACCAGCTAAACAACCTGTCCAAGTCGTGTTGAAATTGAAGGCAAACACTGGTAAATTTGGAAAATCCGCTTATAACAGTTCGTCTCTTCGATTGCCCCAATTTCCCGGTCGAGTTCGCTAACTTTCGATGGAGATTCGACGGAAATCATAATTCCAAAGTTGGCTTATGGAAACCTGTGGAATTTGGGATAGAAACTTTGTGGCGGACTTAGGTAATGATGAAATGTCGTTGGAAGTTGCAGAAGAGAGTTTTGTGAGAAAAATGTGTTTCTCGTTCGAGTTTTGAACTCGCGTCTCGCAGGTTAGTGTAGTCTAACTTTGCCGTTTGAGCCATACGCGTTGTATAAAACTACTTCGTTTAGCGATTTTTTGGGAGGTTTATCTTGTGAAAATGGTCCTGAGTTAGGAATTCTCAATTGCTAAAATGTCTTCCGTTTAATTGTTAATTATAATTGTTTATAATTTCCAACAATTTTGCAAAGTATTCATATGAGGGGATTTTATTCTAACTTCATTTCTTTTCCAAATCTACCAGGTATTCATTTGTCCATTTCGACGATTCTCCCTTAAAAAAATTATTATGATTAAAATAAGAAACTCACTTGTCTAAATGAGTGCCATTCCAGCACTTGTTAGGGTTGCTGATGGGAACTACGAGGCTGTCGTTGCAGATCTTGTAGGGCAAGTACACCCAGAACTGTTTGGAGAACCTGACTTTCTGCTTGATCTCTTTGACCAGCTTGTCCATGATGACCGCCGTGGACGTGCGGTCGTCCGTCATCGGGTCCTGGTCGAAGTTGAGCGTCTTCAGCTCCAGTTCCTTGTTGTTGCGGCGGCGCCGTCTGCGTCCGCCCAGCATCGGCCGACCGCAGCCGCCGAAAATCCGCTGCGACACGTCGTGACTGTTCTCTTGGAAGTTCATGATCGCCTCGGAGATTTTGAGATTGATTGGTCGGACGATCATTTCGATGTTGAAAGGTCCTAGAAGCCTCTCAGCAATCTTTTCGACGGCCTCTGTTAATGTTACAATAATTAGTAAGGCTAATTTTTCAAATAAAAACATAAATAAAAATTTATGTAAGCAAAAATAAAAAAGAAATATATAAACATTTTATTGACACAAAGTTTTTTGTGAGAAACCCTATCTTGTGGGTACTCAAACAAAAGAGCACGTTGCATGGAAATCAAATGTTCAAAAAGGTCAACGAAATTTTTTTTTGAAAATTTAATTTGTCTTCAAAAACCTATCATGTGGGTATTCAAACGAACGGAAATCATTCCAGGAACACTCTCCAGCTATCAAATATCGTCTACACTGGATCCTGATGCAACTCTTCAAAATGTCTTCATGCAAATGTTAAATGAAATAAAAAATGAAAGAAAAAAATTATATTCCCCACACCCCTTTGTTTGTCGCATCTTAGGTCGCCCGAAATTGATAATTACAGCGTCAAATTGAATGCAGCGACGACTTAATCTCGTTTCGTGCGAAGAGGGCGGCGGCCCGGCGAAATGTGATTCGCGTTTTTTATCGATCGCATAATTGACTTTCGAAACAAGATTGTCGCGCCACTCGAGACTTAAGGGAGAATTCATTTACCGACAAAGTGATTCCATTCGGCGTCAAGGGCAACGTGATGCGCCAAACAGCCCTTCATCACGTTCATACACATGTCGTTGCAGGCGAGCACTTGGCCCGAAAGCCCGCTGCACGCAGGACAGGCTGTCATTCGCGTCAGCGCGGCGGCACACTCGGCCGAAGGTTTCAGCTGCAATTTTACATATCACTCGGTTCAGTCGCAGACCAAATCGTCGTCCAATCCGCTTGAGTTATCAACTTGAATGCATGCTGGCGAAACTGGTTCTTTCGAGTGCGATTTTTCGTATGTTTGATTAAGTTAATTAATAATAAAAAGATCTTGAACTTTTTTCATTTTTGTTTAAATTAATGTTTTTTAATTGACATTGAAATTAATGAAAAATACTTAAGATTTCTCCAAGATTTGAAAAATTTTTAATTTGGAAAAGTTTGAGAAAGTATTTTTAGAACAAAATTCTACAGATTCAGATCCACAGATAATTTAGCTTTTTTATCTATTGTTATAAACAAAACTGCATCTATTATTTTTCATGGAAATCATACAATGCAAATACTTATCTCTGTCTGACTAAAAATTAGAATCAGAAATAGAAATTGAAGTTAATCATAGTCATTAAAAACCCTGACTTAGACAAACCGCTCCGTCTGGCTCGATTAACGACATTGTAAAAAAAGATTGCGATATGCACAAGATGTGCATTCATACCGTTTGCATGTTTTTCAGCACGTTGTTAGCGACAATCAAAGCTTGGTTGAACGCTCTCGTTGCCACGAACGACCTCTTTATCTGGATACCGAGTTTCTGCGGCACGTCGCCGAAAGGTCTCAGGTCTTTCATATGGTTGCCGACGCACTCCAAGTATTCTTTATAAAATATATACTGACTGTTCAAAACTGTAAACATCTTCTGGTAAAGCGTGTTAAAGAAGTTGTCCATCACGTCATCCAAATCCACCTGAAACACGATGACATCCAGTTTTCAAAATCTCATATTACTCACCAAGGGCGAAAAATATACCATTTTTGAATTATCGTCAATTTTCGTTCTCTTTAAATTGCATTTTCATAAAATGAAAGAAGCTTATTACTTTATTACCAAAATCGTAAAATAGGACATTATTACCCGAGGGATATAATCTGTTATTTATCCCTTAAAACAACCAAATATTATTTGTAGTTTTACTAGTTTGATTTAAGGATTTTGTTCGAAATTAAAGAAGAAAATAATTATAGCCCGAGGGAAATAATGTGCTTTTATTTTCCTTCTTAAACAAACGATGATGGAAATTATTCGAATTAATAATGCGAAAGATTTCTCCAAAGGTAAATAATGAAGTCCTTTTCGAACTCTCGTGTCAAAAAGGTCCTTGATCCGGGGAATTAACACTCAAGTTAATTAGCGGGACGTAATTATTCGACAAGCTTAATAACTTACCGTGCCCATGACGTAGTAATTCTCGAGCTCTTTGAACAAATCTTTGAAAACGTACGCGTTTGACTCGTAGAGGGTGCCGTACGTTTTCATGAACATGGAGTGGAATCCTTCTTTGCTCGACGCCAGGAGCTCTTTGAAGAAGGCTGCAATGAAAACGTCAGCGTCAGTGTCATCATTATACACAATTTTCAAAGTGTCACTCGCGCGCGCTCCGACGAGCGTTACTCGTTTCGAATGGAACGTGAGGGAATCTCCGTGACATGGGAATCGATGTCTGTTAATTATTTCCGGTCGGACGACGAGTTTATGCGTATCGGAAGTGTCTGCAGCTTTTTTTCGCAAAGTGATTCTCTAAATGTGGGAACGAAGATTTGTATGTTTTGATGGTAATATAAATGCTGAGGGGATAGGAATAGTTTTCTTATGCGTTTCTTTTGATGAAAAAATTAATGTTGAAAAAGTTATAAAATATTGGTTGTATAATTTGCTATTCGAAATTGATTTCTTATGCAAAAAAAAAAAACAAATTATTCCTGTGTAAAAAAATTAACCTTCTTCAACTGTTTTCAACATTTTATAGACTTTAAAACTGTGTTTGAAAATGTGTTTCCTGACGGAAAACCTGTCATGTGGGTACTCAAACAAAAGAGCACCTTACATCAATGTCATTTACCCAAATATTTTCAATTTTTTTTGAAAATTGAAAATCTATCTCGAAACCCCATCATGTGGGTACTCAAACGAAATGCCAGACTGCACAGAAATCATTTCTGTGCAGAAATATTTTTTTACTTAAAACCCCATCAAGTGGGTACTCAAACCAAAGGAAATTTCCTCAAAAATCTCAAAATCAAGCCAAAAAACCACCAACTTCGAAACCGACACGTTAGTTCTTCTAAAAATAAAATCGGTCATCGAAAAATCGAACGATTCATCGGTCGTAGGTGCAGACGAATTTATCACTGCGGAGCAAATAGTTAGCGAGTTGCGGCGCGGCTGATGCGGGAACATCAAAGTTGTCTCGACAGCCCTTGCGACGGTGCCGAAGTAATGGACGTTAATGCAAAAGGGGTGGCGAAACGAGAGCCTGCCGGGCTCGGTGTAATTACGTCGTCTACGGACACCTCGGCGATGGCTGAGCACCAGACCGCGCCAGCCGTTAGAACCTCTTAGACCGCGCGGTGCTTTGCCCGACGTTTACCGGCGCAAGTATTTTCTTTACGACGCCGCCGTAACCGGCGCTCTTCGATTTCCGGCGGCCGATCGAGCGCGCGAACTTGCGACGTCGCGGGTTTTGCTAAACGCGACCAGAACGCCCCGGAAAGGTGCCGGATTATGGTAAGTCGGGCGGAATCGTCGATACTGTTTTATGCGCAGCGGCAAAGTTTGTCGGGCAAGTTGGGGGCAAATATTTTGTTGCTCGAATGTAAATGCAGGTTGGCGGAAGGGGTGCTTTGGTTGACGGAGGTTTTACTTCGGGGAATGAAATGAAGGCAGTGGTTTTTTTGTGAGGGAAATGTTGCAAGTCTGCTAGTGATTATCTGGATTTTTTTTTGTGCAATTTATTTTAAATGCTGGTGGTTTATGCATTTATATTTAAATAGGAGAGCAATGTTTTGTTAAACAGTTTTTCAATTGGACTTAATGTAATTATGATTAACTTTAAAAAACTTACTTTCTAATAATTTATATGGAATAATTAGTATACTATGTTGCAAAATAGTAAGGATAGATATGTAGTATTAAATTCAAGAAATAAAATGTTTGCCATGCTTATAAAAAATTAAAAATAACAATTTTACTGAATGTAGTATAATAGAAGCAAATATTTTGCTTCTTTAGATTTTTCGTATGAAGATTTGTTCATAAAAAATTGTTTATAAGAAATAAGTTTTGGAAGGAATTGTTCGTAACAAAGTACTTATAAGAATTTGTTTATGAAGAATTGTTTATAAGAATTTGTTTATGAGGAATTGTTTATAAGAATTTGTTTATGAGGAATTGTACATAAGAATTTGTTCATGAGGAATCGTTCATAACAAATTGTTTATAAGAATTTATTTGTGAGGAATTATTTATAATAAATTGTTTATAAGAGTCTATTGATAAGGAATTATTTGTAAGAATCTATTTATGAGGAATTGTTTATAAGAATTTATTTATGAGGAATTGCTAAACTTCTTACTGAGAAACCAATGTAGTTTGTACAACTAAATCTTAATTATACCACGAATAAAAAGATTACGTCGATACGATCCTCTCTTTTTCTCACTGCACTTTTTCGTTTTTCTCTACTTTTCACAATCTCCGCAATTAAACGTATTTAACAACCATTTAACAAGTCCCTAACGATCGTCGGCCAGATAAGAAAGAAAAATGGATATTCCTCGCGCAAGTCGATTGAATGGAATAAAAAACGTTTTTATTCCATTCAAATCGACTTGCGCGACTTTTTCGTTGACAAAAGCGCATCTCTTCCCGGGAAATCCGTCGGCCGCTCCTTTGCCTCGGCGATTCGGCTAATCGACACTCTTTTAATTAAACGGATTCCACGATCGAACAAGGAGCCCGGCGCGCACCTCGGCGCGATGACATCCGCCGGATCGCCTGTCCGCGATAGAAATTAGTCGTGATTTCGTCCGGAGACGACGCTTTCGGAATTAAAAGCGTCGAGGGCGGGGCGCCGCGCAAAGTGCTCCTTTCATCCTCGCACCCCCGGATGCCCGAGCACAATGTCTGCTCCTCGTTTTTCCATCTTCCGTATCCATGCATTTTCCTCAAAAGCCATATTCATTTCGCTTTCAGCGGCGCAATTATTTTACACGCGTACGCGCCGTTTTATTATGCAATTTCCAGGTGCAACTGCAAGGTCGACATTTTGCGATCACTTTGTCACATTCGACGGCGAGAATTCGAAGATGGAGAAGAAGGTTTAGTGGATAGCAACTAAACCTATTTAGTTATTGGAATT
Organism: Ceratoteleas bidentatus; assembly: GCA_022817645.1. Taxonomy (NCBI): domain Eukaryota; kingdom Metazoa; phylum Arthropoda; class Insecta; order Hymenoptera; family Scelionidae; genus Ceratoteleas; species Ceratoteleas bidentatus. The sequence continues at coordinate 41,626 of JABFPB010000161.1, forward strand.
TTAATAACCAAATAGTTAAATTAAGTAATGCAAATGAAGAATTCGCATTAGCGATTTAAAGAAATTATGTAAAATTTAGTAAAGCAGTTGAGTGGTTCATTTTTAGTCAAAAGGATATTATTTATTGCACCTGGAAATTGCAATTGAAATGATTTAATATCAGAAAATGGAATGGTTGTAAGTTTAGCGAAGCAAATAGAATATTTGATTTCAGCAACTTGGAAGATTTTAGTTAGCAAATCGAAAAATTTTTGCGAATGGAAGTTGGTATTTAGCAAAGTTTATATCTATCAATGTACAGCAACTATTTGGTTTTGAAAGCGAAATGAATGACAATTAGTATTACATTTTACACTTGTTAAATAATTATGTGATAAATATCTATTGAAAAAGTTGAAAAGACTCGGATAAAATCTGCAAAAGCCGCATTTCGAAGCGGAATAAAGTCGAGGGCCGACCGTAACATTGAAAAGAGCGTTCGGGGGATTTGACAGATTGCCCGAAGGCGAAAAACGCGCTGGAAACGAGAAGGTTTATTAAAGAAGCAATGGAATCGGAGAATTAGAGGGACGAGTATCGATGGGGCAGCGGAAGTGTCGTAATCGAGAATTCAAATAATCTTGGCTTCGTTAATTAAATTTCGCGAAGTTCGCGCAGTGCACGTTTTGACAAACTTTACATCTTATTCGTCGCATGATTAACCTACTTTAGTTTGGTCGCGTTTCTTATTTTTTATTACTGATTTTGTAGTCGATTAAATACTGAAGAGTATTCGTGAATTAAATGAAAACATTGTTTTACGAAGGAAGGCATAATGAATTGTTTATGGTCAGTTAAAAATGACACCAACCCCAACTCGAAGAAGTAAAAAGTAAAAGAATGCAAGTTTCGTTAATTAGTTTTCGAGTCACGCGTGTCGTTGTTTTCGTCGAGGACAAACTGAAGAATAAGTACAATTTTTTCGGAGAAATATCAATTTTGTACCATAATAAAATTGGACATTCGTATGCCCGCCAATGTCTTCACGTACGCAATGCATTTCAATGCAAAAGCTGCATATTTAAACGCCAATATCACCGCGAAACTGTCGTCTTCCCCTGTATAAATTACGAGTCAAAAAGTGCAAAAAACTCTGACAAAGACGGAATTTTATATTTACAACAAAAACGAGTCTTTTTCTTTCAACTTAAACTTCACAAAAATATTCCAGCAATATAAAATATTTCACCTCCTAAAATCTGAATTCGATTCTGCAAATATTTTGACCCTTTAACGGCCTTGAATCTCGAAAAACGGAAAATTCGCCGATCCCGTCGAGACGCTCGTCAGACTGCAACATTTTTCGCATAATCCGATAAGTTGCCCACCTCCTTTCCAATCCCTCGTCGCCATGAATAATCGTCGCCATATTAGCTCCTAACGAGCGATCGGCGCGGAATTCCATCGGAAAAGTCCGGGAATTCGGACGTCGACGACGCTCTCGTCTGCGCGACGCGATAAAAGTCGAGCATTTTTTAATTAACGGCGCCGAGCCGCGGCTGCGAAAGCGACCGTGCGACGACGCGACGACGCTCCAAGTACCCTATTATCGTAGGACTAACGCGTATCTGGCACTTACTGCACTTCAAAGCGAAACGCCACGGTCCGTAGGGGGCCTGTTTACTTCCGTATCTCGCGCGCGTATCTCTTTGGCGCGTCAAAGGGACGCGCGTATGGATTTTCAGGGTCGCCTCGTCGGGTCGCCGCGTTTTATTAGCTACGAGCGGAAAAACGTGGGGAAGTGCTCTCCTCGTTGGCTTCTTCAAAGTCAAGAAGTTTTATGCAGATCCGGTCATTGGAGGCCGAGATATTCGATGTTGAAATTTGCTAGAATTTACGGATTGTGTTTAAGGTTTAGCAAATTTTGAAATGGAGTTTCAGGAGAAGTTCACGGTGGATCTTAATACAAATTTGTACAATTAGAGAAGACTGTTTTTAGAGATGTTTTGACTGAATATGAACCAGATACAGGCATTTTTTATTTTTACAAGCACATTTTTTTCTAGCAAATTTGGAAATGGAATATTTGGAGATTTTGACGGTACATCTTGGTACAAATCTGTATAATTAAAGAAGACGGTTTTTAGAAACGTTTTATTGATTTTTGAACAACATTAAGACAATTTTGATTTTCACATCGATCTAGCAAATTTGGAAATGGAATATCTGGAGACTGTCGCGGTAGATCTTGGTATAAATTTGTGTAATGGGGGCTGTTTTTAGAATAGTTTTATTGATGATTTGCTTTCGAAACTTGTTAGAATGATTTTCAATCATTCTAGCAAGTTTCAAAACGGCACACCTCGAGATTCAGAAAGGAGATCTAAATTAAAAAGTGCTCACTTGAAAAAGACAATATTTGGTACTTTTTCGTTAATTTTATTGACAATTTCACCGTTAAAAAAGTTGGGAACTACAAAATAAAGCAATTTTTGGTTTTAAACAATATACTTCGATCCGAATAGGACCTCGACTTTTGTAAGTCGCGCGTGTACCTCTTTGGCACGTCAAAGGGACGCGCGTATGGATTTTCAGGGTGTCCTCGTCGGGTCGGCGCGTTTTATTAGTTTGCGAGCGAAAAGTGCGCGGCGCTTTCAGGCCGGCGAGCGCGTCATTTTCGTTCCTTTTGTGGGCGTTCGCGCGCGCCGGAGATGCGATTCCAAAGGTGTTTCTTGTGATGCAACATTTGGTACGAGCATTTCCGGTCAAGAGGAGGACATAACGCGCCAAGGGTGAATCGGAAAGGGGAGTTATTCGCGGAATTTCGGGTGTCATGCCTCACTTTCTACGAAATGTTTCTCATCAAATTTCCTCCGTCTCTACAATATTGCAAAAAGCACCGATTGCGAATTATACACATTTGCTAACGCTTATTCCGCGAATTAATTTCAAAGTTTCGCCAATTATTTGTCTTAGGGTATACTCTAAAGTAGACCCTTTGAAATCTCATAACGTGCAATAACTTTGTTTTCAATGCCCGTTCTCATTTTTAGCTTCCACTTTTCTTACTTCTAATTACTTTTTCTTCGCCCAAATTACTTTTTAATTACAACTCCCAATCTTCCCGGACAACCACTTTTACGAACATTTAACTGCAGCAAACCCTCGTCTACATACATAGTTCAACAACAAATCTTAAAGATCACTTCGTGCCAACAAAATTTGTGCATAAACAATTTTTCTACAATCCCTAATTAACCCTCAGACTGAAACCTTGACCCAAACTTAGGTCGAACCACCTGCAGTTCAATTCCCTCCTCGTTCCTTCGTCTATTTTTGCAGAGCTAATTATTTTTGCTTGCTCCCTCTTCGGATCCACCTAAACGGGTCAAGTGCTGAGCTCGCGCGATCCCTCGTCGTTTTATCTCCGAGCTAACACCCCTTTTTATCGGCGTCATATCGTTAGATATAATGAGCTTTCTGCACAACACTTACTGTCAAATCGCGTTCCTCTCGTGCTCATCAGCTGCTGCATTCGATGCAGATTATCTTTGATTATTTTATCGTGCTTCTCGCGGGCCTTCGCCTGGAGCTGCAGCTCCATGTCCGCCGAGCAGCAGACTTCGCCGCCACTGCTTATGCCGCCGCATATTTTCAGTTCCTTCGCTGCAACAAAGAAACGCGACATTATTATCACTGGATTAAGACGAGTTTAGATTAATTCGTCGGACAATTTTCATTTCCCGATACAACGAAGTCTTTTTTCGCTGTTCGCTTTTCGACTTCGGCGACGGAAGAAAACGCCGTTTCCTGAGAGGAAAGAGCTTTCTTTTGTGCACCGATTTTCCATTGTTTAGGGCGGTTTCTTGGGGGAATTTGGGGGTCGAGTAAAAAGGGTGATTTGGCGCTCATTTTGTTGTTAACTTCGTAAGTTGGCGACGGAGTTTTATCCGATGATTTACTGGAGTTGGGAGGTGGAGTATGGGTATTTAAATCGTGTTTTTGTTTATCATGAATTTATTGCAAAAAAATGATTCGTATAATAATTATTTGATGATGTGGGAAAATGATCTTGTTTAGTCCCTTAAAATTCACAAAGATTAAAGCAAATCCTCCCATTAGTTCATGAGAAATTCGATGTCATAATTTGCTAGATCAAATTGTAGCAAATTTGGGTACCGAATAGCTCGAAATTTACTAAGTAGATTTTGACGAAACTTTGCGGAATTGAAACCGACAACTTTTGGAGCATTTGCTTAAATGTTAACAGCGTTTCAATGAGCCAGATTCTATTTGCTCTGAAATAAACCAGGATTCACTTTCAAAATCAATTTTCTGAGAAATCCTTGAAGGTAAACTTTTTTAACTCGAAAAACGCTTTCGCCGTTGAACAAACTTGCGAATGGCGGAAAAAAGCCGGACAACTGTAAAAGTTTCGTATCTAATTGGCCTGCATAAACGCCAGAGTCGTGTTCCGCCGTCGAAAAATAAGTTTCGCCGGACTACGAGGTCTAGTCGCAAATATGTCGAGCTAAAACGAATCACGAGGATTTCATTGGGAGTCGGGAGAAAACACAACAGCGGAAAAAGTTCGGTCCGGCGCAGGGCTCGCCAGACTCGAGAGATTTTCAAGCTCGGCTAAGTGTTTGCCGACGAAACGTCCTTAACAAAAACTCGCGCGTTCTGTAAATGCAATTTGCTTTCCACGCGAAAACACTCGGTCCACTTTGTTCGCAGTTCGATCGACAATCTTCGCTCATTTATTCAAAGCGATTCTTCATCTCTTGAAAGTTCGACCAAATGCCTGCAATATTGCTGTAAACTGTTGTGGCGGAAACTTAACGTAAACTGAAGCGAAACTGCAATTGTAATTTCAGAGTTGTCATTTTTTTTATTTGTAAAATATTGTAGACAAACTGTTTCAGGCTAAAGTTCATTTTACAATCTTTCAAATAGACCAGTGGAGTAACTCGAAATTCAATTAATTTTTCTTTTTATTTTGCACCATTTCTAGGAAAATGTATTTTTGAAAGGAATCGTTTTGCAGTAAACAAGTTTTACGCGATGCAAAGGCGAACGTATCGTCTTTTCCCGTGAAAAGGCGCGCGCCAGATATTGAAATGCATCGACCGGGTATTGCGATAAATGAAACAGGGCGTCGCATTGAACAGGTGAATAGTATCTCTTCGCATTTTCGTGTCGACAAACAGTCCAGAATCGACGACACTCTCAAGGACCTTTCCCTCCGCAAACTGGTACATCATTGTCACCGAAAAAGAATAGGGTCGCACGATATGAAAACTTAGGGTCGCGAGACACCCGAAATACAAGGACCTCTCCAAATTAGGGTGCGTTCAGACGCAGCTAAACACGCAGGAAAACGATTTCTTTCGCGCAATTGGTCATTTCGTCAATTTTCTGTTCTTCCAACTGAAAAGAAATGCAGATGCATTTATAATAGAAAAAAGAGAATTATAAAGATATAATATATCTTTAATACTGATATATTATAGATTTTTCATTCGTTTCGTTAGTTCTGTTAGAAAAATCTATCCAATTTACGTTTTAAATATCTTTACACCCACAATTATATACACATATTTGTTAATATTGTTTTTAATAAAATATATTTTTCTTTCAAATAACATTTAGTAACGATTTTTCCCGTTGGTGAAAATAGCAAAATGTCTAGGTGCTGCTAATTGTTGCGAGGTGGCAGGCGCAGATAAACAGTAACTGCGCGTAATAATGGAAACGGTTCGACGAGACGGAAGCGAAATTGGTGTAAGCGCGGCATTAAGTTGCGCCAAGATTCGGCGCAACTTCCGAACGAGCGGGTTCCGCTGGAATTGGGTTCCGTCGACTACTTTGTATTGTAATCGGATACACCGTGGCGCTGGTGCAACGGCCCCCGAGTACCCGTAATATGAAGCCGACGGAAAATTGAACGCAGCGCGCAAACGTCGCCGTGTTGCCAAGTTTCGTCAAACGCATTGTCGCGCCCAGTTAAACTATTCCAATTAAACGCGATCTTGACCTTAAAGTTGTCTTCTGTTCTTAGGTTCTTCCTGCTCGAGTTCCAATTGACGATTTGTCGCGTCGTCGCGAGTTTTGACGAAAGTAGGTTCATTAGATGTAGCAAAAGGAAGGAAAGGTGCCTCGGTTGGTTCTTCGGGATATATTGGAGTTGTTTCGAGCTGTAAATGATTTTTTAAAGGGATTTGGAGATTGCAATTTAGTGGAGTAGAAACGGAGAATGTGATAGAAATACTACAACAGTTCGGAATGTAGGTTCCATGTTTATTTTAGAAGTTTATTTGAATTGTTATTTGAGGGTTGCAATTTAGCTTGCAAGTGATTGGTTGATTAATCAGTGTATTGCAGGTTATTTATTATTTGAAATGGGTTAGATTAATAATGCATGCATTCTATTTCAACGAGGGTTATGTCATGAATTAGTCATGTGTAAGAATATTAAAATGATATATATTAGCGAAATTTGTTTCTGTGATGTATGTGCAATGTAATGGAAATATAAAATGTAGATTTATTAAAATTAACCTCAAGTTTCTGCAAAATACATAAATCTCAGTTGATGAACTCAGCTCGTGATTCAAGTCTACATATTTTTTAATGTTTAATTTAGGCATTGACATATCGTTGTTCTAAAATAGTGATATCAACTAGTAAAATCGATGTACCAACGATTTGTTAACCATTGACTGATTTAGCCAATCGTTAAAAAAACGTGTCAGGAAAAAAATAAATTGGACATATATAAAAAATACATTAATGGTACCAAAAAATGCCCAAATTATACTATAATTTGATGTCCAATTTTTTTGTTGAATTTATGCATTATTTATGTATAATTAATGTATAACTTTTTTTCATGGGTATTGTCGGATTGTACCAACCATAAAGTATTGTTATATAGTAACCTTATAAATTATTAACCTCTACTCTCTAAATTTGAAAAAGTGAAATTTCACTTTTTCATAGTGCACGATTTATAAGTTTTTGAAAAAAGTGCATATGCATTGCAAAAAAGTGACTATTCATTTTGTGAAAGAGTGAAAATTCACTTTTTCGTAGTGAATATTCACTTTTTCAAAAAGTTATAAGTCGTGCATTCCGAAAAAGTGAATTTTCAATTTTTCAAATTTAGAGAGTAAATTAATCATTTAATGGTTAAGAATACTAAAATTTTCCACGTTCCTAAAAATCATCATAAATCAGACTCGAATCAAACATCACTCCTCGCTCCACCCAATTATCGCCTTCAAATTCCTCACAATTTTCCAACGCTCTTCCGAACTTTCCCTCGCAATCCCGTCGCTCGCGACTGAATCTTCGCAAAAACGGTTAACTGATCGCGAACCGACGCGAGCCGTCGAGACGCGAAAACGGATTAATGCCCCGTGAGTCAGAAATAGTCCGCCATTCATCGGCCGACTCCGGCAGGCTAATCTCGCCTTATCCGCCAATCCTCCATGGTCTAAGCTAATTTCAATCCCCGACACGACTGCCACCCCGACTCCCTTCTTAGCAAACTTTCTGACACGCCTTAAAAGTAATTCCAACGGCTCCCGCTTAATTCCCTTTTTTCTGGGGGGGGCCGGGGCCCCCCCGCCCCCGGGCCGGGCGCCCGGGGGGGGGGGAGGGGAGCCCGCCCAAGCAC
>JABFPB010000162.1:0-52385 GCA_022817645.1 Ceratoteleas bidentatus
CCTTGGCCCAAATCAGTGGCTGTTTTAGATCAAGATTTTGAATTGGTTACACTGAACAAGCATAATGTTTGAGTGCAATAATAAATAATGCAATTTTGTCTGCTTCGATTCTAAATTTTTTTGCTTGATTCAGTGATCCTAATGCGAAGATATGCCAATTTTGGCTCTACCCCAATATTATGAAGAGTGTATTCATAAAGAAATAAGACTTTGTTATTGGGAATTCCAATAACAAAATTGTGATTGGCTCTGATTTCTGCGTAATGATTTATGAACAGATTAGTACTATTTGCAATATATATTATCGTAAAAGTTATGAGATATATTGCACCCTTTACAACTTGGTTTTCTCAGTGTACTTTTTTACTTAGAAAAAGGATGATAAACTGTTAAAATCTAAATCGAATAATAATATCGATCGTATTGATGCTCTGTGGTAAATGTACGATATTGTTATCAATTCCAGCAATGATTAAACAACTTAATAAAATTATCAGCATAACCTATAATAGACTTTCGTTTGAAAACGTTTAATTTTATTATTTCATTACTTTAGTAAATTTCGCGAATATTCCGCACTTGACAATAATTTGAACATAGTGCAATTCATATATATCTATATCATTATTCTATACTGTACTTTATCATTACATTTGTGTTAGTCGTTAATCATTTTTTTATACAATTGTATTTACAATTCTTGCAGATGAAATTACTGTTTCCTCTATTAATATGCACTTTACATAAAACAATTAAATATTCATTGTGCTTTAACTACTCTACTTTTTTTATTGACAAACGTTATTTCTCTTTTTAAAATTACAACCAGCCCAGTAAATGTCAATATAAATTGCGCCAATAAAAACTGTTCACTTTCATTGAACAAGAGCAAAAACGATTAAAAACAATAAATAAACACTTACTTCCAACCGAAGACTCTGTAAAACTTCCGGTTATTAAACCAGCAATGACGAGTATCTATAACATACAATGTGACCACGAATCGATTACAATTCCGCAAACAATATTCGAAAAAAACATCCAATAGTTGGAGAAATGTCAAAAGTCACTTGTCTCGAAAAGTGTTTTCAAAAGAAAATTTCGTATACTCACGAGCAACATAACTGCTACTTCCGAAAAAACACAACTCGGGCGGAATACTCCAAACCAACTTTTCTCGCTCGACAGTCACTTCGTAAAATGTACGCCGGAAAAAACTAAACTACATCCTACCGTGCCGTACGGTTTTATACATTTGTAGCGATCCCTCCTTAATCACAAAAGGTAAAAGCTGTCCTAGTACCTATGCCGTCTTCGGCTATTATTGGCCGGCGCTCAGTTGTTTGGAGGAATACAAAGAAAGAGAGTCAACCTGAATTACGTTTTCGTTCATGAGCAGCGAAGATAGTCATTATTCGTCGACCTAATGAATGATACTTGTTTTAAAATTGTGTCAATTATAATTGTCCAAAGCTTCGTAACGATTGGCCTCGAGTTGAATTTCAAACACATTACGCCGTAATGGTTTGCGAAGACTGCTCTCATCGCTTTTTCGTTTATATTATCACGGTCCAGCAATTTGTCGCAGCAATTATCGTAACGCGCGAGTTGAGCAGTCGGGAAAACATTCGCTCGTTTTTCATATCTCTAATCTGAGATATCAATTATCGAAATTAATACGACTCGTTCATGATTAACCGGTTATTGAAATTCAGCTTAATGGGCGACGTCGCAAAATTAATAACAACGCACAGGAATTTGTAATTCGGTTGTAACGTTCAATCACCCTGCTAATTTTCCAATGCCAGGTTTATTGCATCTTTATTATTGGCTTTCGGCAGATGACATTAATTACGACGTAAACGCACTTCATTATTTCGAGTGCAACATTTTGCCGAAACGTCGGGCATTAATTAAAATCGACTGGATTTTATGCATTTCAAAGGCTTCGATCGGACTTCAGGACGTTCAAACGAAAAATGAAAATTAAGACAAAAGATTAAATTTTGAAAAAATGTATGTAAAAACACACGGTGATTAATTTCATTTTTTAACACTGAAGTTTTAATATTGAATTAAATGTAAAGTTGCGTTATGTTAACCAAGTTTTATTTATACGTAATTCAATTAAGATTTTCAGGTAAAAACTATCAAGTACTAGTAGATTATGAGTTAGAGCATCAAAAGCATGAAAAATGAGAAGAATTTACCGTGTAATAATATACATGCTTGATAAACAATCAAGCATGTATAAAAAATATTTTGTATGGCACAAAATAAGTAGAGCAAAGTAAAGAAATCTGACATAATCGCAGTTTAAAGAAATTAATATTTGCAAATTTATAAAGAAAAAACACATTTTAACAAAACTTTTATTTCATTAAATATTTATTAACATTAAAAATATTTGAATATCAAGAAACTTTCTACTAATGCAAGCACCAAAAATGTTTGTGTTTGCCCCCTAAATATCCAGCCCCTAATGAGAGAACTACCTACATTATTTTCGCATATTTCGCGATGATAAGCGTTTCTAAAACAAAACGTCCGCGAGCATTTTTACGCATTGTCGTACTTGCGATTAATAACTTTCGTTTTTTCAATTAATCGGGAGAAAAGGGTGGGATTATTCCACGTAAAGCGTCTATGCAAAGCGACGATGTTTCACCTACAACAATTTCTCTTAACCGCTGTCCATTATATGTAACACCGCGTGTCATTTTTCTCAATCGAAGATCAATGCCAAGGACAGTTGGAGTGCATAATCTGGATATTTAAATTGTAGTCACATTCGCGTACGTAGCGAAAGGAAGACTTTCATTTCTCGGTTGATAAAATGCAGGTGAAATGCAAACGATTTATTCGCGCGAGCGAAAAAGAAGAGCGCTCGCATAATGCGCGCACTTTTTCGCCGACATTTGGCAGCGCCGCCGGTTTAACGGGACATCCATTTTTCGTTTCTGACATCCGATCGGCGGCAATCGCGAGGTCAAACCGCGCAAACGGAATGACAATGCGCGCGTCTGACATAGCGGGAAAATGCTATGTCTCATATGCCTCGGGCATGAAAATGACGCCCGGTGCCTGCATACCAATCGAAAAATCGGCCGAAAGAAAGTGGCCGGCGAAACGCTTCGCTTCCAGAAAACGGAAAACTGAAAATTACACGAACTGTTGTGATGACTTGTACTTTTGTTTGCCGTGAATACTCGGAACTATTACACGCGCTTATGACTCAAACGCCCACTTACCTGTTTTTTCCGCCCCGGCGGAATTGAGTTTCGAATTGAAATGAGCGATACGATATCCGTCGAAACGTATTCCGCGCGAAAAAGTTCGCGAGCCAACTTGGCCGAATTGAAAAGTTGCTGCGCGAAAGAGTTCGTTCGGCACTTTTACTTTCAGGAACTTTAATTGCATTATCGCCGATTGCCACGGCAATTAATTTATTATGCATGCCGTATGCAATGCAGTGGATGATTTAGACGGACTCGGTTTTCCAATTAAGGTTTATACGCGAGATCGCGTGCGCGTGAAAAGATTCATCTAACGACGATCGGGGACGTCGATTTTAGCGAACTCTTTTCTCTTTTTAATGAATCGTCGATACTAATTTGCCGACCGTACGCGCTCGAAATGAAACGTTAATTTGTCTCGAAATGAAATCGCGGGATTGCCGTTTTCCGATAGATGGAGGAAGTGAAGCACAGAGCGGAGTCATGTACGAGAACAATATTTATTTTACATCTTTCTCTCTCCCCTCGTTTATTTTTACAGAGAATCATTGAAATTCCTTCGGAGTTATAATGAATTCGAGTAGTTTGTATAAATAAATGGGTGGTCCGCCGGCGAAACAGTGAACAGCAGATATAAAAACGGAGGCGGCGCGCAACGAGGCGCCGCCAGCACAAAGTGGTTTAACAAATCTCCTACTCGAGCGTAACAAATAAAAGTTATTCACTGTTCCGTTGCGGACCGGTGAACATAAGCCTTAAATGGTAATAAAGCGTCGTCTTAAAACGTATGAGTAAAAAAAGGTGTGTGGTTGCGGTATCAACTAAAGGTATCGTAATCGGTAATTTTCGGCGTTACAAAGAGAATGCATGTACAGTACAAAAGTCGCATAAGCTAACCGACGCAGGTTTCCTATAAAAAATGAGTAAACGTAAATAACGGATAAGAATGCAACTTAAGGTAAAAACGTACGTGTAACGTGTGATTCGCTATCAGCTATCTGTCTTAATAATTAACGGCTTACCTACTTACAGTGATTGAATTATCCTTCATAGACACAAAAAAGTGTGTATACGAAATCGAGATTCTTATCAATTATTATGTAATTTTACTTTGGTTTTAAATTAAGGACTAGTGTATCGAACTTCGAACAGTTCCTCTACATTCGAACGCAACTGACCAAGTCAAACGGTACGTTGACTCAAATCGAAACATCACTTCATTTCGTCGCGGTATAATGGAACGTCATCACAGACGAAGCCCTTCGTTACGCGTCTGCATTTCACGAAAGTAAAGGAGATCAATTCGAGGCGCAAATCAACGAGCAATCAACGGAATGTAGAGGCGACAATCGAAGCGCACAGAGTACTGTACCATTTAGAATCGGAAGTAGAATTTAGAATTAGGATGTAAAAATACTATATATGTGTATGTGTTATTATATACAGGAATTACCGTACGATCAATCTTGTATTTTACATGTGTCTAATCGGAGAGCTTTCATTCGGCATACGTGTCCCGTTTATTCCAAAAAACAGCGATCATTGCTTTAAAAGACCATATTTATCCTCCAAAATGGAAGCGATTCATTTGTTCCTGGTTTTATGTATATATGTATATGTTCGTATGCATATGTATACGTATATTACACAGAGTATTACAGTACGTCCGGACGAAACAACGTCTGAATGATATTACACACCAAACAACACTCATTTCTTGGCACGTGAAAGAAAGCTTCGTTAGGCTATCTTGAATGAGTCGACGTAACAATCAAGACGAGTTTGTATCAAATCAGGCGTACGAGACAGTCGGTTTCAAGTCAAATCTCATTAGTGGTTAAGTCGTTTTGAGACTACGTTCCAAATGTGGAAAGGAAAGCCTGTCTTTGCGCGGTGTGATATTGTTGACCGTCGGATCCCGCGGTTCGCGTCTATTTACAGTGGCAATTTTGATTCGGTCGACGTTTCGGGCGTCATCTTAAAACGGATAAAAAGGCTATACAAAAGGGTCAAATCGGCGCGGTCGAACCGCTGTCGTAAAATTGTTGCGAACGCAGACGTCGTTAAAACATTAGCGATAGTTGAGCAGTTGGTTGGTCGGTCTTGATGTCAACTCATCGAGACTGAAGGAAAATCGCGAAACGAGTGCGGCGGTACGCGCGATCCGTCGCTTTACGGTACAAAGACAGTCCTCTTCAACAATTGTTAAGCGTACATGTAAATGCAAGAGTATCAAAGAAAAATGTCGTGTTTTTGAAGCCGTTGGTCGCCGTAAGAACGATAAGGTAAAAAAGGAAATGTAAAATTGACGTGGAACGCTGATCTATTATGTTACAAAAGCTCTCGATCCTTGAAAGATTCCCCGTAGCGTGATATAATTCGTATAATGTGTGATCTTCAATTTCATATAACTATCTAAGTCACCTATTTACAAAATGTACACTTAAAACGTCTAAATTCATTATCCTTGTATCTTAATGATTGTATAATTAGGATTGACTATATCTTAGAGTAATCAACGGAATTACGTTTAATATCATGTAAAATATCATCAAATATCGTGTCACGTTAGATGGTATGTCCATCTCCAAGGTACCGTTTTGGACGAATATCGGCCCGTTTAAACATGTATAGCACTTTGATGAGCAAATACTTTGGAGATTACATAAATCTAATAATTTGTCAGGTAATTTTTCCCATTTTACTCGCGTTTAAGTATTAAATGTGATTTCATTTGTTCTCCACATTTTCCCACTTTTTTATTTAATTACAAATATAAAACATGTATATGTAAATAGAATTCTTAATTATGCGCGAACATGTTGTCTAATTGAGCACACTTTTTAATTTTTTATCATCAGTCTGAGCCGGTCCAAGTGACCGCACACGCAACAGCAGTTAACAATACACGACCAAGCTTTTCCTCTCTTTCTTCAGTAGACTCTATACTGTAACAAATCATTGCAATAATCAAACAACAATGCCATATGCTAAGTAAACACCGTTTGTAACATTTTCACGTCAGCGTTTAAAGCCTGGGACACACAAGCCAATTCGATAATTGGGTCGAATTCGTCGTCTCCCCCCCCTACCCCCCTCCCCCGCGCCGCCACGAGTTCGACTTGTGAAAGATTGCAGAGTGTATTTTCGTTGTACACACTTCAATGCGAAACCAGAGTAAATATCAAATTGATAATACTTTCATGAAACGCCGGCGTCCAAACGAAACTTTTCGCATTAGGCGACATCTGAGTGTTGCACCGTCCGGTATGTATTGTACCATTTCTTTTTTGTCTGTCCGCGACTAAAAAAAACAACTAAGAATCGGTGTAGAAATCGCGAACAAAACGGATTCGCGGGCTGGCAGTGTACTCGTCAATTCCTCGTTTCGGCATTCCAGGTGGCGTTTTTGTCGGTCAAAGCGGTTCCCGGACAAACAAGGATCCCTGACGGGCTGTTGCAAAAGTGCAAAATCGTGTTGCGCTCGCAAATCGGCACCCGCGATTTCGTCGCAATCAGACTTGTGTGTGTCTCACGCTTCTCATAACTCGATAGGCCAAACACAGTGAGAGCAATGCGACTGTTTTGTCCGAGTGTGCTCCAAGGTTCCAGACCTCAGTGGAAGTGGCGATTGGAAATTGCTTATTCAACCAAATCAGGGGGAACGGGGTGAAAAATTGAACGGGGCCCGTTTGGGCCGAATGGGGGGACCTGGGGCTGATTGGCCTGGAGCATCGAGGCACACTCGCAGTTCTTGAATTTTACAATGCATCGGTTACTTAGGCTTCTCAACGAACTAAACGCTGCTCCGGAATAACATGAACATTTCGTCACTCACTTCGCCGGGTTCTGCCTTACCAATGTACATTTAGTTTTGAAATGCCATTAGCGTACTTTATTATAGCCTACAGCGTAATGAAACCCTCATATGATCCATTTCAATGTGTATCTGGAGTGTGAGAAGTGTTTGAGACATAATTGTTTTCGTTATCAGTATTTACATCGACACAAATGGAAATAAATGCAAAAATATATATATTATATGTTTATACTTATCCTGTATATATAAACATTTAGTGGACATATGTTGGAGCTAATTCTGTTACGCTATTTCCTTTTGTTCAGAACCTCAATGCGACCTGTGCTTTCCGCATTGGCTGCGCCGGGAAGCACTTTTCATCTAGCATATTTCCAAACGAAATCATCAAGTAACCGACCTTACGTACTATTGTCTCTTTCTTGTTTTTAGTTCCCTTTACAGTTGCCCCAAAACACTCGCGCGATCTTTTCGAATATTTGCATCGGATATGTCCGGCTTAATTATTTCATTCCCGTTGCCTCGGCGGTTCTCAGCACTCCGTTAGAATGAGTTTCGTGTTAGCGTTTCAACGACTGCTTACGTGGCGGTGTTTTCGGACATTCCTCGCTATGAGGGTTAGTTATTTCGACGCTCGATGGTGGACATTACTGTTTCGCGCTTAACGGTGTAACAAATAGCGACAAACAAACGCTAGCGTACCACTGGCTTAAACGAACATTCGAAAAGATCATTGTCAGTAAGTGTTTCAGTTCGGATTGTTCTTTCGACTTGGTGATAGAAAATTTGGTTTTTTGGAGCTTCGAACAAGAATAATCAACGCAGACGGAATTCGTAATGGAGTTATTGCAGTTATTTGGATTGAGATGCTGATTGTTCTCGGAGAAGCAAGCGGCTTTGTGTTCTTACGAATAACAGAGGATTAGGTTGAATAAGAAACGCAAAAGTACAAGAGAGGAAGTGCACGCTTTCGACGCGTTATCTCGAAAAATCCGAAATTTTCTAAAACCATTGAATAAACTATAAAGGCGGAAACAAGTCTTATTACGTATGAAAATTATTCCGCGTAGATACAGATTGGAAAAGCTAATCCTGCATTGTTCAAAAATGCAGCTGCTTCGTATTTACACTTAAGTTTACGTAATTCTATCGTTGTATAATTGACACATACGTTTTTCACGTGAGAATCATTTAACAGTAATAAACTTTCAATCGGTAAACGAATGTCTCATTTCGTCGATCAAAAAAGGTATTAAGATCAGTACAGAATGCAAGTCTTTTCTCTTTATCAAGTTAAAAGTTGACTCCAAAATTGAATTTATTCGACATGTTTGACAAAAAAATACTTTCATCACATAAAAATATCACAAATACATTGTACAATTACAAAAGGAACATTTTCCAAAACGCGAAACAGTTATTTACAAAGTTATTCACTAATCGTTACGTTCTTTCATTAAACATTTATACGAAAAATAGTTTAGTTGACAATTTTTAACACAATTAATTGAATTCTAATACTTTAACTCATTCTCTAAACAATACGTAAATTTTGTCATAACTGATAATAAAGAAATCGAATCTGAATCACAAAAGTATAAAAATCACACAAACGAAACAATTTACAGTCGTAAATTAGACGCATTTGAATAATTGTCACAGTAAGTTACTCTTTAATTCATAAAAAATCACATGCAGTTTTCGTTTTAGACATACCAAAGGTGGATGTCCTCAATTGTCACATGAATATTCTCCCCAGTGACATCCGCTCCACAAATAATAAACGTTACAACATCACTTGAAACCAAGTAAACAAAGTCAATCTGTATCTACCGAAATGAATCGCGCTCCGGAAAGAATCGAACGCAATTGCCTTATGAAGCATCAATCTTAAAAGCGGCAGCAATAAAGAAGACCGTGTTTCTTTAACAAAGACATTGTGACGTTCAGCGTTCACCAACTGGTGCACTCACAGTTACATACAGTCAATCGATGAGTCTCAAAACTGTTACGTAATTACGAATTAACATTATCCTGTACAATATGTACAAATTCGAGCGAACCGCATCGCCGATGTAATCAACGAGGTGTAGCGTGCCAAAGAACGCGCAGTAGGGCGAAGCATTGATTGGCGGTACCAAAATTTCGGTGGGACATTCGATACTTCGAGCACAACCGACACCTCTAGGTGTCTCCTCGTGTTCGCGTCGAAGAGATTTATCATTGGAATTCCGCTAAAAAGAGATTTCGGTAGAAAGAGGTCCCCTTTTTGTTGCATTCATATGGTTCATACCCCAATATCACCTATATGCTTCCTAGATTCTTGTCCGCCTTGAAAACTGTCCTTAGGATATCCATGATACATTTGATGTACCGGTGAATGCAAAAGGGAAATATTTTCAAGGCTAACAATTATGTACATTCCATAAACATCCCGTAGATATCACAGATATCACTAGGATGAAGAGGTTTCATCTATTATTGGAATGTCCATAGACTTCCAACGATACATTCCTTAGATATCCCAGATATTGCTGGGAAATCTTTCGAAATCCTTTAGACATCTGGTGGAGGATATCTAACCTAGATATCTTGGGTAGATAGATATATACCCTAACTATCCGTAGAAATCCATAGAATAGATGGTAGTGGTAGTGGATATCTACCCTAGATATCTAGGGTAGGTAGATATCTACCCAACCATCCTTAGATATCTAAAGATTGGATGGCAGTGGTAGTGGATATTTACCCTAAAATATAGGGTAGATAGATATTTACCATAGATATCCATAGACATCCATTAGACATTCCGTATATACAGTAGATATCCCTGGAATATCTCCAGTATACTGTATATCAGGGTACTCTTTCTGGGATACTTCTCCTATCCCAAAACTTGTCTCTAAAAAGAAGTCCCCTTTTCAACTCTCTCTTCCCCCAGCGACTTCTGGCATTCGCCTGCTCGGTCGAATATCTCACCGACCCAATTGACACGTCTTTCCGGTACCGCTCGGATTGGCCCCCGCTATTGTCATCGCCTGGACTGGTACACCTGGTTGAGTACTCGCGTCGAAATTTACAGTCGAGTGCTTTCCTCGGAGTCCGTGTTTTCGGGCGTGGGGGCAGCACTTGAGCTCACTTTCCTACCTAAACAGAGCAGCGGTATCCGCGAACCTCAAACAAGATGTCCATCAATATCAGAGTACGGCTTCGAACTGAAAGTTGACAGTGGGTGCCCGTGGGAATGTGCGGGGCTGGGGTCCGCAAGTGCAAATGTAGCTGGCGGGGGGGGTACCGAAGGGGGTGGCGGCGACTTTTTTCCGGCAGTCATAACAGTGACGTCTGGGGGGGGCACTGGTCGTGGCAGGGTCCGGTTCCGCGTGAGCGTGCCCGTCGCCGTCATCCCCACCATGTGGTGCGAGTGCGGGTGCGCATGCGCGTGCGGGTGCGCATGCGCCTGCGGCCCCAGGTGTCCAGTCGAGCCGAGCGAGGTGTAATACGCTCCTGGGCCCGGTTCCCCCATCACAGGGACCGGGCTCGAGTTCGCTTCATACCCCATGTAGTGGCCACTGTCTCTCTCCAAACTGTAAAAATTTACGTCGATAGGCGGCGCTGGACTCGGATTCCCTATGTAACTCGATTTCGAGGCTGCAATCAAACAAAGTCGACTTAGAAAGGACAATTGCGGGGCGAAATTAGCACCTTTGTCATCGTTAGTCCAACAGAGACTGCAATACATGGCGCGCAGCAACTTTTGATAGCTATTTCATTCCCGGAGACGGATTTCGGCCATTTTGCAGTAGCTGCAGTTAACTGCTTTGAAGGTCTTAATAAATCCAATTAACATTTCAGACGTTTTGTTTAAGCAGTGCAAATGGGCTGTACTTCAGACAAACAATTACGCGACGTTATTTACGACCCGTTTCGGGTTCAGGCGACGTCTTTGTCATCGTTTTTGCCGCTACTTCGGGGAAGATGTTGAATGAAGAATTTAAATGCGAGAACTGCGACTGAATATTTATGTGAAATATTGATAGCAAGATTTTATTTTTCAGGTGGTGTACGAATGGAATATGTGTGTGTGAGCAACTTCTTTCTGCTTGAAATATGCATTCAGTTACGCAGGATAATTGCATTTAATTCTACCGAAATAATTACAAATATTAGCGCATTGCTGCATGTTTAATTAGATTTATTACTTTTAATGTTTTCTCTAACTGTTTCAGTAAATTAATAATGTCTGCCGTTACCAGTCATTATTTGTCATGATAATAATTTAATTGTATATTTCATTAGTTTTGGTGCTAATTTCATGTTCACTTTCATGTTATAAACTTCTTTGGATTCGGTGAATATCGTGAATATGAATATGCAGAACTGGTGCATTGTAATTTCAGTAGAGATTAGAATAGGAAAAATTCGACTTAGTGAGGAGTTTCGCGTAATTATTCATAAACCAGGGATTAAATCTTTTCAAGTCATATTCTATATCTGCATTTGTATCGTTTTCAATGATTATAATTAACAATTGTATATGAAATCCTTATATGTAAACAAATTTATGAAACTTTGACTATAAAATGTGTTCTCCATATTTTATAAATATTTTCAGCAATATATTTTTTGACATTTTAAATTGAATATATGATATGTCAACATTCACATTTACATTTCTACGGTGGTGTAGAAATAAAGAATGCTTCAGTCATCGTTAAATAAATGATAAAAACTGGATTAAATAATATCTTTACATGAATACTTATAAAAAATATCCTATGCGGCACGAACAATATTGACAATTTCAACCGATAACACATGTTATATAAAATACCACATTTTTACTATAGAGATAGATAATACATTTATTCTAAAAATCGTGAAAGACGTATTTTTACATCGATTCGTTCATCCGAATCAACGTTACCAATAACACAATGCAATAGACACGATACAAAAAGAAGTCGGAAACCTGGCAAATACAAATAATCACCGAAACTCCGACCGCAATCAATCCAAAACTTTTTTCTCTAGAAATTCATCTTCGGCACACCGTCTTCGCTCACAAACTCAACTTTAAACAGTCGTTGAGTTCACGATAGCTTTTTGCAAGGCGCGCTATCAATAATTGTAACGCTCCGTTCGCCAACTCTAATTTCTTATACGCCGAATTCACTTAGCGAATAAGCATTGTGCAGGAAACCTCGGGCAATCGATCGTTTTTGTTATCAGCGTGCCATCAGTTATTGTCGGAGTTGGTAATTAACTCGTAAACAGTTTTGCGTAACTTTATAATTTAATACTCGACACAATAAGCCCGACGATGCGTCGCCGCGGAAAAGCGCGTAAAAAAGTGCCTCGCGGTCTCGCATAAAACTCAGTCGTGCGATTTTAATTGGCACTGCCACTAAGAAGCGAGCATCGCGAATCACTCGAAAATCACGGGAACCATCGATCGGCCCTCGGCGGAATTAAGCAACCGAATCGCAGCCCAGTTCAACATTCACGGCTGCGAGCGCTTTTTGGCCGCGGTTCCCCGCACAGATGCACAATTTTTGAAAGCGGGAAACTCCATTTTTCAGCTCCGCGGTATCATTCGACATGAGTTGGAAATGCGATATGATACGAAAAGGGAAACATGCAAAAATGAAAACCTCACAAGCATATATCATCGACTTGCGTGCCTCTCTTTGCCATCTCGTCGTGATGCTTTATGCGTAAACTTCGTGGCGTGTGCAACGTTCGAAAAAAGGAACCAAGGGAAGCAAGCGAGCTAATCCAACAATTTCGTCATGCTGGTCGTGTGATTTGAACGCGCGGATCCTTGACGGCAAAATGCGCGTCGTTACATTTCCCGCAATGTTGCAACAACGTTACAACAACGTTGTCGTAACGTCTGAAAGTTGTAGTGATATGGAGAGAAATGCCCTGTAGTTAGCCAAAACAGGATGATAATATAGCGCCAACATCAAACCACTTGTTTTTATATGAGAAGTATAAATAAAACGATGTAATTTTGATGTTAGCATGGATATCATTGTTTTATTACTAATTCTACTCGGTATTTTTCTTGGTGAGTGTTTACCTAAAGTATCATTTAGAGAAGAACGTTGTTGTAACGTTACACTAAGAAAAATGTTGAATTGAAAATTCCTGGATTTAAAGTATTTTTACCATACCCTACAGCAAATTCTACACATAGTACTTTCGAAAAAGTAACTTCTGAGAACTTGTTCGAAAATTTATCAAACCAAATGGGAAAAGTTCTGTGAAGAATTAATTTTTTTCTAACGAAATACGTTACATCCTTAACACTGTATGGTATGGTAAAATTTAATCTAGATCTAGGAAAATTTAATAAAACATTGGACAAAACGTGGACAAAAAATTCTGTGGGATATCTTATGGGCCACCTTTTGCATGGCCCATTCTATGGACTACTGGTTCCATGGTATAATCCCTGGTCCCAGTACATCGGACATGGGTCGATTATGGGATTTGTCGCTTTGGTATATGTGGATCTCATTCCATGGAACCATTGTCCCATAGGATGGACCATTGGTTCCCACACTAAGGAACCAATGCCCATAGTATGGACCATGAAAAAGTGGCTCATTCTCTATCCCACAGAAAATTTGTATTCGTGGGGGTCCATAAAACGTTTTTAAATCCTTATGTTCCATCGGGACCGTTCGACAAGTGGCCCGAGCGTAATCTCGCGTTTAGTGGATGAAGTTCTAATTTATGCGCGCATTCGATGAAAACATGAGACATTCAGCGCAAGGGAGATGGATGGCACTGGCCAGACCTGGGACTCGCGCGTCACCGGCGACCGAACTTTTTGCTCCTGTCAAGTTGTCCGCGGGCCCGTATTGCGGCGCGTGACAAAGTCTGGCCAGTGACGCGAGAAGACACCAAGAGCGATATAAACTTGAGAGGTTTGGGCACCTAGACGGATTCTCGAGGCGAGTAGCGGTAGGTGACGCACCCGAGAGAGTTCCACTGGCCGTCGTCCGCTGAGGCGGGGAGTCCATGTTCAGCATACTGGGCAAATGATTATTACGTCGACTAAGCGTTCCCTGATGATGGACCTGCATTTCGAGCGAACTCTTGCTGTAGTCGGGGATGCTGGAGTCTATTAGGTAGGTGCTCGCCGCCGTTTTCCGCCCCTCGTCCTGCAATAACACCACGTTAAAATCGGGCTTAAATTATATACGCAATTTTCGCGATGACTCGACCAAGACGCGGTCAGACAGTCGAGTCATCGACCGCGGAATAATCTACTTGGAACGATTCGAAAGAACTCGTCGGGACTTATTGCAAGGACAACGACGTAATTAAACGAACTGAGGTGATTCGTTAATAAGGCACCGGAGAAATGTTGAATTTTGCTGCATTTGTGATGATTTTGGTTACAGTGTTATTGGATTGAGTGACAGAGGAATGTGTGGATAGCGATTTTATGGATTCTGAATAAAATTCTGGATTCTGGAGTTTGTGAGGGAAAATGTATTCGAGGTTTTCCTTTTTTGAGCTTTTGTGTAATTTTAGGAACTCTAATGGTAAACTTTCTGCAATGTGTTACTACTCTAAATTTCAATAAGTGTCTTATTCTTCTCTGATCAGAGAAAAAAAAGAAAAAATCACTCGCTTTAATTGAAAAGTCGTGCACTTAAGAAATAAGTGTATATGCACTTCTTAATAAGTGAATACTTATTAAGTATTCACTTATTTGAATAAGTGCACGTTTTTACACTGTTTGATATTTAGAGAGCATCCAATCGATCGATTTCAATTATCAGGGTAAAAATTGAAAGCGAGTGTATTTTTACAAATATTTTGCTGTAATTCTGTTATTCAGATTCAACTGATTTCACAGGTTAAATGTTAAACTGAATGAGTAGTAGTAATTGATTGAATGTTTTGGTTTTTTATAATTATTATTAATTTTAACCGATGTTGTGACTATGTTTAACAGACTCATCGATGATATAATGTTAAAAAATTGGAAGCATTATTCAACAATTTGCGGGAAAATGTAGTCGATAAAAGTATATCGCGGACGTTGTAACTGCGATTTATTTACACTATTAAATTTTGCGCATAATTAAATGTTTAATAATGTTTGGGGAAAATTCTGTTAAAGAGATTTAATTTCAATATTTTAAACATTTGGGTCAATGGATAAAAAAAATGTCAAACTACCTTACCGTGTTGCATTTTGTTAATAATTTTACATTTACATGTTTTAGTAATCACTCAAAAATTCCTATTGTATTCAAATGCAATCAATATTCCTATTGATTGCATTTGTGTAATTTTTAGTAGACAAGTTATTCCCGTTTAACTGAATTTTTTCATTTGCTAAATAAACTTTAGCAAATGAAAAAATTTTTTATACTTGCTAAAGTTTTAACACATTGACCCAAAAGTTTTACCCAAATGTATCAAACGTAAAACTTTTGAATTATTGTTTGCAACATTATTCAACATATCTCCAGTAATTTATCCCTCATTCATCAATAACTAATGACTTCTAGTTCATTCACAATTCTACGGGAGGGATAAGAAGATAAAGTAAAATGAAAGTTAATTCAATTGCGACGAAATTACTCCAAACGAATGTAGCACCTATTTCCTTTCCTTTTTTCTTTTCGATACAACCCTCGAACGATTCTTTATAGCTTTAATTAAAATCAAAGTTTTAACTAGACGAGCTATCTAACATTTTACAGTACCCATGTGTCGCTTTAATTACAACTAACACTTTAATCCCTCATCAGACAGAAACGAGAAAAAAAGCAAAACAGAACATATTTTTTCAAACCGAGTTCGTCGCGTACAATTTATATTCACCCCTGGATAAAAAGTTCGAAAACGAAAGTAAATGGTGGAAGCCGCGTCATAACATAAAAGAGTGCAAATAATTTCGAAAGTAAAAAGTCGAAATTACACGACGAACTGCAACTTTGCTCTTTTCCGTCACCATTTTTCACGAAATATTTCTCATATGCATACGCGTATGCACCGCAATACTGCATGTTCCGCCATAAGTGCGCGCAGCTGCGCAATTATTGTCCACTGCAAATGTCTTAACCGCGACCGGTTTAATTTTGAGCTCTGGCGAACGAAAAAAGGACTTGTTCCCGATTTAATAAACGAAGGTTCAAACTGATATAAGATTAACAAAACTCCCGTGAGACGAGTATAATTAAACAGAAGATAAGAAACAAATTGAAAAGTACTGTGCGAACAGAAAATAAACCGAGGAAGGCTGGAGCCCGAGAGAATGATAGCTCGAGAGAGGGGGTGGGGGAGGGGGAATTCAGGGTGAGCGAAAGAAATTAGTAAGGTGTGAGTTGGGATGGCTGGATGGTAAGAAATGAAAAAAGGGGTTAACAGAACTCAAACCTACCCTCCGGTATTACTTGTTACTAAGAACATATTGACTGATGGCACTGACCACGTAATCATTAGCGTCGAAGTTCACGTCGCTCTTCTCGTCGGACACCGAACTTAGTTCGCCTGTCATAGTGTCACCGTTGACCGTTGATGGCGCGTACATGTCCGCCGTCTGTGATTTATTAATGCCTGCTCAAACAAAACATTTTCCCATTATTACCCGTACCTCGCGCCATCGCCTGCTTCGAATTTCGTCGGCGATTAACTCGTTCTAATAACTGCCTTTAAACGCCGGGAGACAAGCCGGAGCGTCGTGGTCGGGGCGAAAAAATGTCGCGCTGTTAATTAATATTTTCCTATCGCTAATGCGGCTCTAAGAGCGTCGGCGATTAAAAATTGAAATGACTTTTAGGACGAGCCGCTTTGTGAATACATTTTAATGTATTAATTAAACGGCGGAAAAGTTGATTGCAAAACTGGCGAGCACTCGTCCAGGCAAGTTGGGAAGCCAGCAAACAATATTGTAACGCGATTGCTGGGATCAAAGGGCGACTGATTGATTTACAGAACAGATACGCGACTCGACGCTCGGCTTGGCGTATTTTTTAGGGTAAAAGTAAAGAAAAACATGGTCGCCAGAGCCGCTGTGCAGTTTTCTCGCTGATAGTAAATTTCGGATCCTTTTTGAGATCACTGTCACAATGCGGTCTTAATATTGGTCGAAATTTGTCGAAATATTGGCGAAAATTGTTTTACTGCGGCTCTGGTGGCACATTGGATTTCTTCTAAAATGATAGGCGGTGAACTTACGATCTTTGTTTCGTTTTCGCACAATATACCAAAACATGATGAAGAGATTAACAATAAAAAAGACCATCGATGTTGCGGCTATGGTATAAATGTAATTCATCGGAAAGTCCCCCTTTTCCAACAGGACATCGGGTAGATTCTCCGCTTTATTCGGCCCTAAGAATAGGCAACAGAAACGGTAATGTGTGAGGGATAATTACCAGAACGGTGGGTCTTCTTTTTGGACACAAATGTAGCATAGACTATGGGCGTAGCAATGAGAAGACAAGCACAGGCAGAAACAACGATGATTATGACGATGACGTAGGAGGAATTAATCTCGCTGACGGTCAATTCGGTGGGTGGTGCCTCGCCTGTAACCCAAGCCAATTCCCCCCGTCACCCTAATGTTGTTACACATGCAGCAACGTGTGATATTATGTTATGCTTTGTTAAACTACACCAATTAATTACTCTTTGCGACTAATCCCGCATTGTTCGCTTCCAATTCGTTTAATGTTACATTGTCTTTATTTCCAAATTAGCTTTAGGCTTCGAGGCGGCTTTCATTGACTCTCTACGATGTTAGTTTCATGTTACAGGTGCAATATGTTTGTATTATCGATTCCAATGCTCGGAGGACCAATACCGGAAAGTTTTATGCGAAAAACTGTACTTCCGATCACAACTAGGAATGTTATGCGATTTTAATATAAGCATATTGCACTGTCACTTTCCCACAGTTACGCGTTCATGAATGGTCGGATATTGAGTACAAACATACGATGATCAGGGTTAAATGCAATGAATATGAATGCTACTATGATTTGATCGAACACGTAATTGAGTTCCTTCTCTTGGTCGGTTTGAACTCAGTTAGAGACTGCAAGAAAAATACTATAAGATAAAAAGTGAAGGAGAAACATTATTCTTATAATAGTCATTCCTCTACATAACCTTCTAAGAAGTTAAAGTCTTTATGTTAATGAGATCAGGTACAAACATTCATCCTGGTTCCACAAAACGTGTGTCAGTTTACGTTTAAGGATGGCAGTGGATGTACGAGTTCTCCAGGTACAGTGACTCACAGACAATGACTTACAGACAGGTAAAGTAACACTCTTGGTCATATACGTTCATGCAAAAATGACTAGTCTCATACAATCGATAGTGATAGTAAACGGTTACGAGAACGTGGAAAAATTTGAAATCTTAACAGTACCAGGCATTAACGCAAGAGAACTTGGTCAACAATATAACCGAACACATCTACGGTAACTTGCACTTGGAAACAGTGTAAAGAATTTTGATGACTTCCAGACTCCGACCCACTTCCTTATCTCTCTTCGGTTCAAAGTGACTTTTCTATATCCGACTATTTTTGCAACGTTTCAATGCTAGTACAGAATCTATCTCTGCCATTCGGAGTGCTGAACAGAACATGACAACGCCTCCGAATGACAGAGTCGCAATCTACGGCTGATTAGTAAAAGAATCTATCAATTCACTGTCGAACTATGTTGAAGCTTGAATCGAAGCGGTTGCTCGAAAAACCGTTCTGAGCTAGGCTGGTACTCACGTAGCGTTTGTATTTTGAGGAGATCCGGCAAAAAATGGCTCTCGCCCTTGGAATTGATGGCTTTCACGCTGAACACGTAGGACGTGCCGAGCGATAATCCGGTGACCGTCGCTTTATAATCGCCGGGCGCGATGTCCATGTAACGATATCTGGTTTCATGGTCGAGCGCCTCGCGCCACCGCACCTGGTGCGACGTGGGCAAGCCCCCATCGAAGCCTCTTTTCCAAACTAACGAAACGCTGTCGTGCGTCACGTTGTAAGCCTCCAAATCGGACGGCTGGTCCGGGGGAGACGTTACGTCCAGCAGGATGGTGTCGTTCGCGTAGCCCATGCTGTTCTTTGCGGCACACCGGTACTTGCCATAATCGTGTTGGGTGACACGACTGATCGTCAGCACGGACTGCCCGACGAGGGCGGATAACTGGAATGCAATTGAATCCACATTGGAATTCGCTTTTTACGCAAACGGCCAGGGTGGGCGCGACCCGCCCCAATCGATCGACATAATGGGACCTCACGAGGAGCGCCTAAGGAGTCCTAGTAGAAAATGTGGTGCTTATAAGGAATAGGTGTAGGAAACAAAATCAGAGGGTATTATGGTGAGTAATAGGCCCCTATGGGTATTCTGATGAGGAATTGACTCGAATGTAACGGTTGGCATTGCTTTGGCCCCGATGTCACTCAAGCAGGACCTTATCAGGTACTGTAGTCAAGGTCCTAATTAAGATTCCTTATGTGACTCTTGTGAGTCAATAAGGAATCACAGTATTCATATCATAAGTTGTATCCTGAATTTATGATATGGTTTGCCTCATCATAACCTGATCAGGCCTTGATCAGACAAGCTACATCAGAATAGTAGAGGTGTATGAGTGGAGAAATTAATATTTATGTCGATGCAACAGCTTAGTGACAATTTAGTCAGACTGCAAACTGAACAACGGGTGTTCAATTCTGGTCTACATCTTCAATTTTTCGGTAGCGCTGGAACCTGATTAGGTCTCCTGATCATATCCATATCGATGCCAACCGTTACTTTCGTTATTAGGGTCTGATGTGGGATGCCTGTTGAGATTCTGAAGAGGTGATATTCCATCCGATAAGATCCTCATCTCTGCATTAACGCAATTTTTGCTAGGAAGACCGCCGGCGAATATCAACCGATGAATAGCCCACGGCTTTGAAGCTCGGTTTAGCAAAAACGACACGTCCCGGCCGACGTTCGCGGAAAATAACCGGTGATTTTCGCCCCGGTCAAGCCTGGGGCTTAATTGGCGACAACCCTCCCGCCGGGTCGTTCGCGACCCCTGTCGTGAATAATCCGACCGTTAAAGACGTCATCGCAAATCGTAACGGCACTCACATTTGTGTTCGCGAAGCTGTACTTGTGCGGACTCGGCGTGAGCGTTTTTCCCTCGAAAGTCCACGAGAACTGCGGCATCGGGGATCCCTGGGCTTTGCAGAACAACTGGACGGTCACGCCTTTATTCGCGGCGGCTTTTTTTGTCAGCGGCGTATTCATCATTTCTGGCTTAACTGTCAAGAACATTATACATGATTATACTTCTGCCGCGGGCGGAATTTGTTTTCCACTTCCGCGCGCGATCCACTCCGGCTGGGTTTCGAGAGGCGCGGATTACTTTTGGGAGTGCTTCTGATATCGATTCATCGGCGCGAAAACTTACAATTCGTTAGAAACAGTATGGGCGCCGAGGTGTCGTTGCCGATGCCATTGTTGACACTGCATTGGTATTCCCCGACGTCTTCCTGACCTGGATTCTCGATGTGGAGGAACGAAGTGTTGTTGACGAACGTCGTTGAGTACCTACTCGGCAGCTTCGGGTTCGAGCCTACTTTATACCAGGCGACGAAATCTTTGTCGATCGGGCTCGCGTCAATCTCGCAGAACAGTCGCGCCTCTTGGAAGGGTAGGTGGACCACGCCCGACGGCGATGTCCTGACTATTCTCGCAGGGTCTAAAACAAACAGATGACGATGGCATTACTTATCGGTTCATATTTAAAGTTTCATGTACATAAAAAGTGTTTACCAGAAATAAGTAGATTTATTTCAGAAAGTTATTCAGAAACTTTCTCTGTAGGCCTTGCAGCACGAAATCCGTAGATGGTATTTTGTAATTCCATATATTTTTAACTATAAATTTCTATGAAATCATGTTGCACAGAGATTTATAAACTTAATCATATGGATTTCCATGTACCGTCTATAAATTTCCTGTTGCAATCTCTATAAAGAAATGTTTCTTCATAAATCTTTGTATTGAACCAGGGTTATCTGTACACGTAAATTCCTTCATTTAAAGTAACTACATGTTTAGTTATGCCAAATAAATTGTTTATTTGAGCTAACGAACTTCTTATTTATCAATATATTATCAAAAATATAAAAACAGCCTACAAATATTTTTGAACTAGTAGAGAGATATAGTGTAGTCAACTTTCTAAATAGACATAAATGTGTCGAAGGACGAGCGCATGGAAATTACACTTACAGAGAATATTCAAGCTCAAATTGTAAACTGCCCGTCCTTCATGATTGACGGCCTCAACGGTATAAACGCCTGCATCCTGGCGTTCGAGCTTGGTGATGTTTAGCGTCGAGCTGCGCGCGGAGATTCTTTTGCCCGAGGTGCTTAAAGGCAGTCCGTCCCTCATCCAAGTGTAACTCACGGCCGGCGGGTTAGCATTGACAACGACGGAAACTGAGAAAGGTTCGCCCTCCATCCCCGACAACTCACTTGGGTCCAAATCCTCGAACCTTGGCTTGTCTGTTGGAAACGTTAAGCTCATGAGGATATACCTTTCTACTTATATGAACGTCATCGCTGACTATTCTCGTCAAAGGAAGTTTCTCGATAAAAGTATCCGATATATAAAAAAACCTATTCCTAAATGTTATTTTAATTAAAACAATCGTATTTGTATCAAACATAAAAATGTTTTTTTTTGTATCTGTATATATAGTTTATGTTTAAAGTAATAATTTACCGATAAACATTTTTATTTTAAAATGTATCCCTTTTATTATTTCATTTTACTTTTTTTATGATCGCGATAAACGAAATCGCGGAATTATCCTTATCAGGATCCTTGTTGTTTCATTTCGACTTAACGCTCGAAAAGTAATTTCGTTGATGTGTACCAGTGAAATTTGATTTTCCTTATAAACTTACACATAACGTTAAGTGTAATAGCGTCGTGCACAGATCGACTCATTTCAGTGTTTCGAGCCTGGCAAGTGTAAACTTTGGCGTTTATGTCCTCGGTGAGGTTTAAGGGTAGTTCCACCTTCGTCAAGTAGCCCCCATGAAGCCCCGGCTGCGTCGAACTAGTCGTTCCCTTGACAGATATTCCTGACTCCCACCACGACATCTCCGCTGCGGGGTTACTGCTGCTCGATTGGCAAATCAGTAGTCCGGTTGAACCCGCTCTCAGCTTGTCCGGTTCGGTCATGATTTTGACTTTATCAGGCGGAACTAATGGGAAGAAACAGATTCTCACGTTAAAATACAGGAAAAAGAGAAATCCATAAATTTATTACTGCATGAAAAATATATATAATTTCTTTCATAGACTGACCATTTTCTATATGAAGAATATATAGAAAATGTTAAATCCGCAAACGAAGCAAGTAATGAGGTAAAATACATTTTACATTTGCGGCAAAAGATTCTTCTGCTATTTAAACAATGCGTAATTGAAAATTTAATGTACATTCATAGTTAATGAGTAAACGAACGTAGTTAATCTTTTGATACAGTTTCTGATCCAGGCGTTTACGTTAAACTGGGTTAAATGAAAATTATTTACTGCTAACTCTTACGCCTCTCGCGGATTTTATGCATTTTATGATTTTGCGTTATTTCGAATATTTGCCCAAAATGAAGAGCAGCTTCTACGCACAACTTCATTTTAGGCAAATATTTTCTATTTGATTTAACACTTCATTCGGTAGTTAAATTAATTAACCATTTTGATCTCTTTAGCGAAAATGCCGATATATTTTTATTTTTAAAAATAATTCTGCATTATCTTAAATCACTCCACAAAAATTATTAACACATTCCTCCGTCCCTTTCCAAAATAAAACAAAACTCAATTCAAACTCTCAAATGCAAATTCAAACACCGAAATTATTCGAAAAACAACATTCGTAGCACAATTATTTGCAGAATGACTAAATTACTTACAGTAAACTTTCAGCACGATACTTTTGCTCAGCGGTATGTTGGTGGCGGAATTGGATGCCTCGCATCGGATGTTCGCCTCGTTGTCTGACGCGTTAACCAGCAGGGTTAATTTATTGGTCACCGTTTGATGCTCCGTCGTGGTGACGCCGCCTTGGATCTGAAAAGTCGTAAAATTATGCAGCTGTATCGGTGCCCGAGCGCCTGAATGATTAATTGTATCAGCAACATGTATTTGTACGTACGATTCTGTCGTTTTTGTACCACGTTATCTGTGGCTCTGGATTCCCAGAGAAGGCGCTACAGCTTAAGTCGATAGTTTCGCCTGCGTTTTTGTTTTCGCCCTTGTAACCATTAAGCACGAGTTTCGAAGGCGGATCTGCAACGTTTTCACGGGGTCAGATTCACCACTGTTGTGGCGTTAATTCATTCCACATTACAATTACATTTAGCCATCGTCTAAATTTGTCAGAACGAATCGTTACTCATATAACAATGATAAATAGATATATAAAAAATGGATTTAGAAAATCTTATCCCAATTAAGGCAGATGTTGTTTCTTTTTTTAAGGTCTCATTTATTAAAGCTTTTATTGACAAAATAGAATAAAGAATTGAATTCTATTTTGTTTCTATCCGTTTCTATCCGTATATACATTTGTTTGTAATTATAATCTATATATATATTGAAAAGAGGATAGAGTTAATGGATACAGAATATTAAACATAGATATCCAATTTGGTAAATTTTATATCAGTTTATCAGGACGATAAACACCAAGTATGGATACAAATTATATCCGTTCGTATGAGTTATTTTTATCAGGAAAAGACATGCATCTAGTTGTCGGTTTTTATCCTCACTGCGACCACTTTCGATCGCATAGCGGACCCCATATCTTTGATGATAAAAATAGATTGATACCAATTTATGTTTCATTGAGCACATTAGCAGTGTTGCTTAAGAGTGGTATTTTCCGCTAAGTAGACACATGCGGAAACAAGACAATATTAGCAAAAAAGTTGTTCGAGGGAAGGCGACGGAGATTCGACTCACAAATCACGTTGATCGTATGGGCTTTAACGACGGTCTGCGAGAGATTTTTGTTGGTCCCGTGGCACATGAATACGATCTTGTCGTCCGCATTGTTGATGGTATACGTAATGTTGGACGTGGTGATCCAGCCACCCTCAGACGACAGGTAAGACCGCGAAGTGCTGTTCAATGGCATTTCCCTGTTACTGTTCCAAGTGATTTCTGCCGCGGGATTTGAATTTGCCGAGGTGCAGGTTAGCGTCACCGTCTCGTTGACCTTTGCCTCCGTCGGACCGGAAATCGTCACACCGCTTGGTGCGACTGAACCGAAAACAGATTGGATGTTTGCGTTATTAGGTTGCGGCTCGGAAATTGCGAAACAAAGTTTGGCCGAGCAAAGGGTGTAATGCGGAAACTGGATTTGACGGGAGATTTCGAAATCGACGGTAAAGCATTTTTATTATGGATATTGCGGGACTGCGCTTCGTGGGAGAAAACTGTTTTTTCGGTTCGGAGTAAGTCGATTGGTTTTTATGGGAAATTTGGTTGCAACATTAGAATAGGTTTGCGAAGAAAAGGAAAATAAATGTTATCTGAAACGAGCAAATGTGATTTCAGAGACAGAATGTGGTTTGGATTGTATGTATGTAAATAAACTGGACTTAAATTGTTATCTTGTATATGAAATGTAGTAAAATAAATTCACAAACAAATATTAAACTAGTGAGCAATGATTAAATCAAAATACAGTTGTTTGGACTTGAAACAAATAACACAGTTACAGATTGTGTGATTCGTGCTGAATTGCCGGTTCGAATGCAAATACGTTTCATAATATAATATCAAATTTACACTTAGTTCGGCATGAACTTGCACGTAGCAGCCACAAAAGTTCGGGGAAACCCTGGTGCAACTTCTGCGAAAACTCA
Source organism: Ceratoteleas bidentatus (assembly GCA_022817645.1). NCBI lineage: Eukaryota > Metazoa > Arthropoda > Insecta > Hymenoptera > Scelionidae > Ceratoteleas > Ceratoteleas bidentatus. The sequence goes on from JABFPB010000162.1 coordinate 24,993, forward strand.
ATTTTTTAACTACATTAACCTCAAAACTCGTTAGATGCGTCGGTGAATGATGCAATTCATTCCTGCCACTGACGCATATCAGTAACAATTTTTCCGTACAATTTGTTAACATACAACAATGCATTCGCGCATTTTCAATTCCACACATTCCACCCTTCTATCTTCACTCCTCATGCATTGAACAAAAATCGTAAATCATCGCCCAAATCACCCCTCTAACACATCTGAATATAACCACAAAAATTGCTAAAAGATCCGAATTCAGTACAAAATTCTACCAATAATAAGTAAACCGAATCCCTTATTACAGCTCTCTCCTCTTTGTCCCTTTCACATCCGCAACTATTGTATATCTTTCTCAAAAGAAATAAGACTACAATCATTTGATCGACTTCTCTACTAATAAGGAAAGTGTATATTCCGTTATTCGTCTTTTGCTTTTGGTCACACACACTGAGAAAAAAATATTCGTTCTTTATATTATTTTTCAAAATACTTATTTTTATTTGTCTAGAAAAAATGACTGCAAGCATAGTAAAAATGATTGTAAAATCTCTTGCCTTGCGTTCTTGTGGGTATAGTAATTTTGTACATAAAATATCATACTTTTACCCACACAGAAAATTTCTTAAGATTGTACAATCACAATACTCATGTATTAGGAAATGCATGAAAATTTACTCAAATATAGATTAATATGACTAATTTTATTTTCTCGAATATCAACGAAGTTGTGTTGCTAGAAGATGAGATATAAATTGTCAAAGTTACCGAAAATTACATTAGCTCTCATGGGAACTGAATAGCTGTCTTACATATTTCAGAATTACACAGGTTAAAATATTAAGAAATGATTACAAATTGGTTGTCATTAGTTATACTATGGAGATATTTAGTACCAAATATAAATAATTTTGTGTAGCTAGTTTTACAGATATTATTAAAAATAGAAATAAAAATCTTACTTTACTTGATATTTTGTCTTAGACATCCTTATATAACACTTAGTATCAGTAATTTATAAATATTATATCACAAGCGGTTACTAAATATGTGTTAATGACAATTTTGTAATACAAAATGGTATTTATAACAATTGTTTTTTGACTTTTATTTATTTAAATGCGTCAATACAACAACGACTTTACTATTTAAAATCAATTTAATAGAAAAATAATGTTTTACGTTTACTTAAATGAACGTTTAATACGATTATTTATTCGAACCCTAAAAATACGCCCCTTCGTGATTGTACAACCTTAATTGAGCAGCATAGTCTGTAGTTAAAACACGGTCTAAGTACAGTTTGTTTCAGTCTACAAAAACTAAACCATTTCTAAGCCATTTTATTTGCACTTTTCTTTCAGTGCACATACTTTTATCTCAGTGCCCATCAGCAAGTCAATTTCTACCACGATATTACGATGTTCCATGTTATTTTTACATTACCATGCCATCACTCAAATTTACCCAACTCCGTCATGAAAAATTAGTCAAAACGTTCGCAGGCCGACATTAGAATTTCTCTGGGTGCAGTCAGACGCAAAGGAAGAAACGTGGCAAACAGCAGGCCATCCCGGGAACGTCAACCAGGCCCAAGCAAACCTTCGAGTCAGACGTAGTCCAATTACGTAGTCCGTTTAACGTCAACAACGCGTATCTATATATCCGTCTGTAGCGACTGCCGCGTGTTTGCTCGGGCAAATTGTTTTTGTTCCCGAGGTGATCCGCGAATAAGTAAAGGCGTACTCACAGAGGACACGTAGATCGACGTGGATGCGTACCGGCGATACGCTCATAATGTTGGATACTTGGCAGGTGTAGCGTGCTTTATCATCCGTGGCCTCGGCGGTGAATGTGTACACGCTCACGGACAGCAGGCCCTCTGTGCGATAGACGGACTGTATTTGCTCGTCCTTGCGGAACCACACTACCTGAGCCGGTGGATTGCCGCCGCGAGACTTACAAATTAATTCCACTTGCTGCCCGCGGCGCAGCGTCTCGCCCTCGTTGTAGCCCTCGATGTACGGCTTTCCGGGCGGATCTGCGATCAAAACAACACGGCGTTGCATATTAAAGAGCGAGGCTGGAGACGGAGGGTCTGCGCAAATTCGTCCGCGGTTCGCCATGACTGGCTAATGCCCGCGGTTTCGGCGCGAAAAATCGCGGCTGAAATATCGCGGACCTGGCCGCTTATGAATTGGCCGAGCGGGGCGCAAATACGCGCGGTTGGGGAATCGACGGGCATTAATTAGCCGGGCTGATTTATTTTGTTGCATCGTAATCACGGTGAAATATTTGCGAGCGTGTAAATACGATTCGGCATGATTTGTCGCGGTGGAGTCAGAATTTGCATGTGAATGAATGGTTTATTGCGGGGAAAATTATGCGATCTTAAGGACAAGGATGAATATAATCAGAGAGGCATTTTTGCGCGGGTTGTATATAGATGAAAATGGAGGGGAACTTTTCGTGGGGGACTTGTCTATATATGTGAGGGGATTAAAGTAGAGAGGGAAGTTGGTTTAATAAAATAACGTGATTTATTGGGTAATTTAATAGTTCTCATGACATATTGCGGGGGTTTATTTTATGTAGAAGTGCAAAATTCTGATTGCTTCAAACGCGGTAAGTATCGAAATTTGATTAAGTGTAAATTTACACAAAATTTACACTTTCATAAGTGTAAATTCTGTGTAAATTTACAAATCTAGTGTCTTAACACTAGAACGCCCGAGCAGAAATGATGTATTTCGATTTCGTATTTTAATTCGCAAAAATTATATGAATTGTTAAATACCAAGCCAGTATATTAAATTTGGAATACTTAATTTAATAATTTGTTCTAAAAACAATGTCGCTCTGATATTTTGTTTGTTAAAAAATTAATTTAATGAAAAGCTACTGGTACAAAAATGTGCTATCGGCGTTCTAGTGTAAAATTCCTTAACTTTTTTTTATAAAAATAAATTGTCAGATAAAAGTACAGTTTTTATGTAATTTTACATAACTTTCGGAAAAAATGATTTGGAAATTACGGAATGTTACGTAATCATTTTTTTATTAACATTTGTTCATTTCCATGGTTGTTGATTCGATTAGTTTTTGTTTTGGCTAGCATGTGCGACGACCTAACAACTTTAATTCCACTGTCATTTGCGGACAAGTGAATTGTCGTTTCACCTCTCTGAAGCCATCCCCATTTCTTATAGCATCGTGGGTCGGAGTGCTCAGAAATTAAGTTCCAACTTATACGCGGTGGTGAAGGAAACTCACAGGTCACCTTCCGGCCAAAGTCGTCCGCGCGGTTGTTTTCGGAGATTGTGGAACGAAGGGAAAAAATGCTTCAGCTATAATTATCTTTGTTCCCCTTTCCTCGCCAAAAAGGACTGCGACGCCCATTAGAACTTTTTTAATATCCTTTTAAAATTTCATACCCTTGCGCGTATTTTTCGCAATAACGTAATACCCTCATTAAAGGATTAACTCGGCGAAAAATGAGTTTTACTTGTCGCGTAATTAATTTTGCATATTATTTTGCGCAGCAATATTTTTCGTTTTCCGAGTTAGCCTCAAATCCCCCATTGTTCGCTTGAACCGCACACCCTAATGTCAAAAGTTGTCCGCAAATAATATAATTGTATGCCATTACTTCGAACGACCTCTCGACGCTCAATTTTTAACCCAATTTCTTCCGCGCGCGAAAGCAAAGTGAATCGCAGATGCCCGACATTACAGATTTTCCGCAGAATCAGAACCGTCGCGTAATACGCCGCTTGTGGAAATGCGTATCAATTATCCGTCGCGTGATACGCGTAAGTAACTCAAAAGGCCAATTATTTAATCGGCCGTGGTGAAGTATGAAGCGCGCGAAATTACAGCGTTCTCGTGACTCGCGTCATTTTCCGTTTTGTAGAGTGACGCGGCGGAATTACTTACAGAGCACTGATAACTTCACTGTAGCTCGCATCGGCCGCCCGGCGGGAATCGCCGGATGAGATGCCTCACAAGCATATACGACCCCATCGTCCTCGGGCGACGGTTTGATTGGGATTGATGCATTTGTGTTGTATTTTTCCAGCTGTCTCTTTGAACCTTGCACAGTTGGTCCTAAATCAAAATTCAGGCAACATTTTAGAAAAATAGAAACATTTACTACTTCCCTAACAGAACAGAATATTTTCTACATATTTGAAAAAATGTATAGTAAATATTATGCGCTATTAGGGTTACTTCGAAAATTTGCGGATAGACTGTAAACTGAATTTACTACCATTTTACGAAGAAATATGTAATTTGACATGTTGTTGCGTAAAATTCCGAAAAATATAGTCTAAATGTTATGTTATCCTAATGCATAGGTGTTTCCCGAAAGTAAAAAAATTAACTAACAGAAGTGTACGTAAAAATATTCTATTAACGAAAAATTAGGATTTAGAAAAATTCATTAGAGTAATGAATTTTCTTCATGGATTTTTTCGCATAATTTCCAAGTAAAATAAAATGATAAATTATCCTAATGAATTTCCTCCATATATTATAGAATAATAAAATGTAAGTTGGCATTCCATCTGCCCTTAGTCATTAAAATCGATCGTATAACGAAATTCGGACATAGGATAAAAGTTGCTCATTTGGTTACACAACATTTTATAGGATATATTTGCAGAAAAATATTGTCTTTGACTTTGAAACGTCAATTTCCAGTATTTGTAATTGATTATATTAGGAAAAAGTATAATGAGTAATATGTAAACATAATTGTGGAATAAACGTTTAGATAGTTTTTTTTAATGATACTTTCGTATGCAAATCTAAAAAGCTGTGTGATTACTGGAGTTCAGTCACGTGCGTACAGCACGAAGAGAGACCGCGAATTTCACTACCTATCCATACGATTGAATTAAACGTCATTTCGTGTAATTATAATGGTTTGATTAAATTAGTAGCAGAGAAACATATCAATTAGGCATAAGATGAATACAAGTAATTGAAATTAACTACTAATCAGTCACGGTATGTAAGTAACTTTTAAATTAATTATAGCAATTTACTTTATATGACTGAATAATAAATAAGTTGCACTGAAAGAAATTATATAAGTTTATAACAAGAATATAAACGCCATGATATTTGTTTAAAAATATTTTATTACTAATTCTGAATATTATCATAGAGTTACTTTCTATACAAATACTTAGTATCTGAATACAAATAAATTGCTTTAGTCGAACGTAAAGTTATTGGAAAATTTGCGTGTCTTTTCAGCGAATGGAATATATTTTTCTTTCTAAGAAAAAAAGTGCTTATTTCGAAACAATTCCCAATTTCAAAAGGCAATACTTTCTGTAAACGTGTTTAAAAGAATGTTATTTTGGAATAAATAAATGAATGCCAAAAGCGCGTATTTACAAATTAAATGAAACGTGCTTTGCATTTGAAATTACTTGCCACCTAATTTACCAGTTTACACGACTGCTAAAAATAAATAACAACATCCTCGCATCGTAAATAAAACGGTCCATTAATTGTAACTAGAGAGTGCAATAATGTAACATTATAACTGTTTAAAAGTGAGAGCGCTGTTTAAAAATTGACGCTCGTAATAAGAAAACTGTTAGAAAAGTAGTGGTTCCTATATCACGGGCATTTAAACGGGACATATGTCTGAAAAAATATGCCATTGGATTTGGAAACTGCGCCGCAGCTATTAGCGCGAGAAGTTGGGCAACGTATAATTGTTCATTTCACACGTCGCGAAAATAATTACGGCTACTTTCACGCGCTGCATGGAAGGAGGCAAAAATGCCAAGCAAAGTGCAATTGTTATCATCGCGTGAAAGTTTAATGTGTAACAGAAAACAGTTGTTTGAGACCACTTAGATTTCAGCTAAAAGCCTTCGGACGCGCTTTCATCCATTTGCGAGATTAAGCTTTATTTTCGGGCATCGTTGCGTCCAACGGTCTCGCTAACACAACGAAATCTGCAATTTATGTTGTTGTCGAATGCACGCACTTCAGAGACAAATTAACATTTCGGTCTTTACCACTTGAAAAATATTTTGTTTAAACATTGCTGGTATTTGCGGAGTAAGTTAGTTTACAAAGAATTTTCTCTCAGATCGTTTTTTATTGGGATTTCAATATAACTGAAATAAATTTCTGTTTAGCTCGTGTAATTTTTCTAATTGCTAATAAAAATCTACGAAACAGTTTCATTGGAAGGTCTGGTTGTAATATCGAAAGAAATGACAAACGAAATTAGTTTGGTTTATTTTGAAAACAGTTCGCAAATATTCTGTAACTTCTCCAACTTTTTGTTGTAAAACAGCAAAAACAAGTTCCAGTTTAGTTTGGCACAATGTCTTTAAGTGAATGAAGATTAAAGATGCTGGTTTCCGTTTCGAAATTTAAATATGCCGCAAAAGGGGAAACCGTCCACGGTTTACTTTTAAAGTACCGCTTGATTCATTCTAGGAGATAATCTAGTGAGAATCTGGACAGAGTGAAACTCTCTAAAAAGAAGCAGAAAAGCGTTGATTTTGGGAATTGGAGTCGTGCCAGAGTTATGTACTAACCAATTGACCGAGAATAGGGGGTAAAAACGGCACTCGTACTTGTTTTTTCGTTTTGATGCCAAAGATTTGCCAATCTCTCGTTAGGCGAGCGTGTTTTGTCCTCAGAATCGATCATCCTGATTCTACTCGGCACACACAAAGTAATATCTGGCGTGTTGCTAAGAGTCTTCTTGTCGTCGACTCTCGGACGGAAACTTAAGGCGATTTAACATCGCTAAATCGATCTTTGAAAGGCAAGTTTTAAAAGCATTATCATTTTTCTCGTTTTAATGCGAAACGCTCGACTTTGTGTTTTGGCCAGTTTTTATTGCATTTGTTACTGCATTAAGTTTTTCTTTCGCGTTTCGTCATTGTTGGACTGAAATTTTCACCGACTTTGCATCCAATTTCCGATCCCGTTAAAGTAAACATTAATTGACGTTCCATTATTGTTAATTAATTTTGTCGGTTTCACCCAAACTGTTACAAGAAATAATACTGTATTTCGATTATTTTCGCAATGGAAAAATATTTCCATCTGCATCAAGCAACTGAATTAAATTATAATTTTGAATGATTTTTGAATATGAAGTTGTATTTACGTTCTAATATGCTCAAGTTCAGCTATTTTATATTCCAATTTCAACTATTTTATATGAAGTGAAAATGATAAAGTTAAAATGTTGCTTCGGAAACATAAAAAAATTTAACACCTGTAATCCTTTTGATGCTCCGCTTTAATTGTTAATACCTCCTCATATTGCTGTTACTTTTATTCGCGCTGGAAATGTACGTTTAACTTAAAAAAACGCAATGCAATCCGTTTTATTCGGCTTCCAATTTAACAGGCAAGTTCTCACTAAGAACTAATTAATTGCAATTCTAATTAATTAAACATTTGTTTTAGTCGTTATCTCGTAGCTTACGAATTGAAAATTATTCTGCGACATTTATTCCGTTCGACGTCACTGCGTTATTCACCGTGAAATAATCTTTTGATGCAATTAAAACCATGTTCAATTTTCAAAATAATTAAACCCGGGGCGCGCAAGCAAAACAAAAAGTATAGTTTTAAATAACACGCGAACAGTCTGATGGAATCGTATTAATCAAGAATTCGAACGGCAAAAATAACAGAGAGAGTCGCTGAACATTTGGCAATGGCTAACAACCGTTTGGCGAAATGCGATTCGCCGAGAGCGATTTCGGTTCGCGTCGCCGGGATTCCGTTTTTCCGACTGCCCGACGTTTTAGATAATTATGCCCTTTACATATGTATGAGAATTAATACGCGTTTGTTGTTCGAGTGCAGAAAGTAATTGTCAATTGATCGGCGCAACAATTTCATTTTGCGAGCTACCATCGCGATTAACAAATGATCAAACTATTTGCATACAAATCACCGTATCAGCGCAAAATCGGCACATTTTAGCGACAGGCCGTTTAGCCTACTGCCCTAAAAACGTGCCGCCCTTATCGAGGAATTCGACCGATTGCGGCGATTCCGTCCAGTTTTGATATTAATTAAATTATAAATTAATGTAGCGTAAAGAGACAAGGCCATTATCAATAGTACACGCATGTTAGTTAATGCATCAATGCTTACCGTCCTCGATGGGGATTGACATGGTCGTACTATCGCCGCCTTTGATCTGCTCATTTTGGCGATACCAAATTATGTGTGCAGCGGGTTTAGCCATTCGCACTATGCAACCTATTTCCAGCGGTTCTCCGACTTTGACTGTAATTGTTTCCGAAGTCGGAGTGATCTCGACGCCCCGCGGTGGAGCTGCAAGTAAAATTACAACGTCAATACAAAATTTCACCTCTTTCACCCTCCTGACAGATTTCAAGTGTTTGACGGAGTTCAACAGAATTAACATGGACGCAAAGACTCGGGCGAGACGATTTTTGTCGACTTACGAGATCGTCGTCAGTAACTCTCAGTATGGGAATTAATTGGGAGTAATTACACGTTGATAATTAAGCGACGATAAATCATCACTGAAAACCAATCGATAATCGCAACATCACAATAGACGATACATATTCATTGCCATTCCCCGAAATCATCATTTGCAATAATAAATAGTAATTTTACATTAATAAACGATCGATCAATTACCACTGATTAATTGTCGTTGGCATTGATTATTAATTTTAAACGATTATATTCGGGAAATAAACGAGCAGACCTCGGAAAAGCAGTTTAAGTTTCCCGCGCACCGTTTAATCAGCCGGTCGGGTTACTAATAATTAATGATCGATTATAGCCGATTACGACGATTTAGGGCGCTGAATTTCGAGAGCGAAGACAGAACCGCGCGCCAAAGAAGATTCGTCGGTGTTTTTGGTCCGAGCGCTTATGAGTGTCTGTCTCGCTGTGTTTTCCCGCGGCTGCATGACATATACCTTCTGGTACACATAATGGTTGTCCGTGCTTAATTAAACTCTCTTTCTAAAGCACGGCAAATGACCCGAACGGGATGTGTTTGCGGGCAAAAAGCTTTTCGCGGAATTGTCGCGCAAACGGCGACACTCGTAGCGATGAGCCGGGCTCTTCTTAAGGCGCACTTTTACCTCTTCATTTGCGACATAACTGTGCTCGCGAGTGCGGCGCATTAATTACGATTACAAAGTCGGCTGGATTCTTCCGGGGTTTTATTCTGGTTATTTGTTTCGTTTTTTAAGAGAAACTGACTGTCTTTTGGCAGCCGCTCAACCGGTTACCGTTTAACTATGACCTCCAACGAATACCTTCGGGTCTATGAGAGCACGTTCGATCACAGAGTAAAAAATTCGGAGGGAAATGAGTTTTAAAGGTGTCACGTATTCACTGAATATTGAGTCCCTGCAGGACCAATCTCTACAGATTAAGGGTGATGTTAGAGTGATATATGATTAATTAAGGTAGGAATGCTGTGGGGTTATTTTATGGGCGTTGATTGAGAGTTAAAGTGTAACTTGAGGGAATTAAAATGTCACTTGTCCATGTACATTGATGGACGTCCATGTATCTTAACGAAATGTCAAGATACGCTATTAAAGAATGATAACTGACAATGTTTAATTTAGAGATTGAGAGTGAGTTCAAAAATTCAAAATTTTTCACTCCGTTACTCGTTACATTCACTCCACAGCCTCAAACTCCGTTCATTTTTTATTCTGCGGTGCGCTGATTTTAATTGTTTCCTTTATTCGTTCGAACGTTCGTGCGGCGAAATGACAAACGGTAATGTACACGTCCAATTTGTTACATTTCTTGTCACGGAATTCGCGATCGCCGTTCGGCCCCAGACAAAATTCTTATTCGAAACATTTGTCATTCAAAATTGCGCCCGCAATTTGTCATGCGTCGCAGTTTATCCGAATGTATCGATAGAGATAAGGCAAAATGTTATTAACGGGGGCCAAAAATGTGGGAAAAATCTGAACGGGAGAAACATCGCCGAAAATGTACAACGGAAACGCTTATTGTCAAATGAATACCTGTTCGATTTCGTCAACCGATAGCGCGTGAAAGTTCTGCTCGAATTCAAGTTAAACACTGAATAATTCGCGGCAGAACTACCTATATGTTATGAGCGTATTTCGGAAATTTGTGTAAAGAAGTTCGCCGCGCGATACACGGGCACTCCGGGCCAATACTTTGCACTCGAACATACTTATGTAAAGTTCAAGCTGCAAAGTTATATTCGGTAGTGATTTGTCTTCTCCCGTGCTACACAAAAAGACGCGACATTTTTCCCGAGCCGCCTTGCTGCGGATATTACATTATTCATTGCGAGATGAACATCAATTGGGTTAAAATTCGTAACGCGTTAAACATTTGTCGGGCCATGTTCGCGATTTATGGATCGGCGCGTGTTTTTGTCGACGAATGTCCATGAAAGGGCGACCGGAAGCGACGGCGAGAAAAAACTTGGATAACAAAAACGAGCCCAAAGCGTTCAGCCTGCATGCATTTTTCGCCGTGACAATGCCATCTTATCGTAACGGTCGCGCGCCATTGATCAAGTTTATCTAGCCATTTGTCATGCCGAATATTAACAATGTACAAATCGAACAATGGCCTCGTATTGGCGTCGCAGTAAAGCGCCCGGGAAAGAAGCGCAGCGAAATATTGTCTTTGTGTTGCGGCGAAGATTCTGATGACTGAATAATTCACGTTCAGATAGCATTGTCTTTGGGTGGGGATGCCTGAGGAGGCTGGGGGGGGGGGGAAGCTGCGCGCCAGGTCGGGATGAGCCACATTGATTTCCGCTCCGCGGAACCGAATGCGGCTCATGACTCGCACGGTAAACACTTTGTGCAAATAGGTCTTTTCACACATAGACACTCGTGTCACGCGGGTACACTATTTATGTTGCATTATCGTAGATGAAGTGGTTCGCGTTTTAAAGGAAATGCCTACTTGTCATGCCACATCAGCGGGAAATAAGCGAAACGCTCGGAAGAGGGCGGAAAACGGAATCCTGGCGAAGTAGCCGACGAAAGAAGCGGCGCTTACGTGACTCGGTGTATAATTCACGGTGTAATCCGTTTCCGCTCGACACACATCGTGTAAGTTAATATCGCTCGATTTTTGAGGCGACCGAAACCTACGACAAATAAGGGATAATGCACGGCTTGTCGCGAGGGAATGTACATTGTTTCCCGGAGTTCCTTGGCGCGATATTAAGCCAACGTTGATGAATAATTCCCTGTTTGCCTTTCGAATACCGTTAGCTTTGTTCGATACGCGGAGTTTTGAAAAGAAGTTCACGAGTTGGGGGAATAAAGCGCAAAGCTCGCGGTTGATAAGGGTATCGCGAAAGAGCACGATTTTTCGCGTGCGAAAATAAAGTGCTTTGCGGTTAAATGCGCCGTATCGTCTTTAATTTCCATTCTCGTGGAAATCTCGGCGCTATTGAAGAACAATTTTGTCTTTACGGAATCAAAATACGCGCCATTTTGCCCGGCGCTGCGAAGGGCTGAGAAAACTTAGGGAGAGAGCTGGAAATAATCAGTGTTTCCTTAATAAACGTGCAAGTAATTTATTTTGCACTGAATGGAATTGTTCTTCCACTCAGAGCGCGAACCTAGACGTTTTCTCGGTTCGAAAATTTTGTGCGAAAATTCTTATTGCAGTGCAATGGAAATGCTCGAAAAAATCGCTATTCGGTTACACGTTCGCGGAAGTTAGGAAACGGAATCGCGTAATGTATACACTTGTTTTTGAGTTTGCCAATACAAGTTGTAACACGCGTAAGGCATTATGCTTGCTGAAGTTATTAATGTGATCCCGTGAAATCAAATACGAGGTTGCTAGGGAGAATTACTGCGGCGAGTTGCTTTTATTAGTGACCGCAGTGGAAATATACGTATTGAGTCAGACATCACGGTACAAGTGCGATCGTAATACCACTCGACAAGGAACTTGTAACGCCGGGCACAATTTCTGGATGTTACGCAACCGCCGCCATCGAGATTCCATTTGGTCTCGTGAACATGTATCACCACCGGTCTGGTAACAAGCCGGGGATCGCAAGTAACACTTTTTCCGTGTAAATTAACGGCGCTTTCAATTAGATCGCAGATTCCACGGCGGCGCCGTAAATCGTATCTTTTGACAATTAATTGACGGGATCCGCGAGTTTTAACGCAAAGTTAGTGTTAACGTCGACTGTTATGAATTAGAATTGAAGTTGCGGTAATATAAGTTATGAAAGTGACAGCATGTGATGGCACAAAAGGGGTTCTAACATTGTTCAGTAGTTAATATCACGCTACTAATTATAACGCTAATTCATTAATTTCCAACGAGTTAACTGAAGTGCGAAAGTAGCGAATTACCAGACGTGTTATTCGCGAAAACCAGCATTATCCAATTCGCCGACACCTAAGGCTGAGGGTTCACGGCCATCGTTTTTATTTTCGTCGGTGATTAATTGACGTCGCCCCTTTTTTCTTCGCGTTTGTTGGCGATTTATTGTGATGCGCCCTTAGCAAACACCACGAAAATTGTGCATAAATGGTCGCGGTTAATGGGCTACGACGAGGCACTGCTTTCGGAAAATAATGAGCTATGCAATCGTAATTTTTAATACCTTGGCGGATCGATTGGCTGCACAGTATCAAACATTGTGTGTACACGCGACGAGAAATTAAATTGCGTGATGGCAATAACTTAATTCAGGTCGTAACACTCACGATCTGAGCACTTAAAATTGGCAATTGCGCGAGTAGACCCGATTTACGTGTTGTTGAAGAAATAAATGGCTATCCTCGAGGAGTGGTTTCTGGATTGTACATTTTGTTGTAGGATTGGGATGTAGATGAAGTTTCGAAGAGGCATACCAAACCAATCAAATTAAGTGGATAACTAAATTTGGAAAAGGGGCGCGCATAAATAGTTGGATAATACATGTAGCGGAACTGAAAATTTAAATAATACGATTATTCAATTTCCTTTTATTAATCAGCAGTTTAATGAAATCGCTCGATTGGTTATGTACCAAAAAATGAGGAGAATTTATGCATGGAAATATTAATAATCGGTTTTCGAGTTGGTAGCATTCATTAGTTTCAAATATATTGCAATTAAGTTTTTATTATGTAAACCTTCAATTTATATTCTATAAATTTATTTATTTTTTATAATTTCTTTTTTATTACTGTCTTTATTTTACTCTTTTATTAAATGTATTATTATAAATTATAAAATGATCAAATTCTACAAAAAATCCTTCAAATTCCTATTTGATGGTACTTTGAAAAATTGCCTCATCTTAAATCAATTTTGTAATGTGCGCTGTAAACTGGGTTAACCACGGCAGAATCCAAAATTGCTTGCACATTGTTCGAAGTGTCTGTTGAATATAAGTTCGTATTTAATGCAAAATTCGTATAATATCCTAGCAAACAAAATTACAAGTTGCGAGCCAAAATGACACCCGCGCATGTCTCCGCGTCTTGGCACGACTCGGTGTTTGCCAAGTTGCTGCATGATAGTTAACCGCAAAGTGCGCAAAATAATTTTATTAATCGTTCTGCTTTGAACTTTCGGGCTCGAAAAACTTGTTACTTAAAACTTTAGAATTATTTCATTTAGACAACGCAACCGAATGAAACTGCGACCGCGCCCTTCAACAATATCGTCAGATTTGCCATCACGATTTGTCATGCAATTGGCTTTAACAGACTTATCATCGAAATTCCCCATTCAACGAGGAATAATTGTCGCGAATTTCGGTCGGCTTACTTAATCGAACTTTTCGATCTGTGAAATTAAACGAACGAATTCTTCTCGGTCGTGCAATTACACGGGGCAGTACAGGTTATTAGTGCAAATCTGCGTCATAATTGCGCATGCTTATTAATAAGCAAATTTCCGGCGCGTAATTAATGCATGAATGATGAAATTCGATTACTGGCAATTGTTAAAATAGTCGTGAAAATCGCGCACTCTTATTGTGCTTCGGCGTAAGTAATAATTTGCTTTGAAAATGATTATCGCCAGCGAGGTTTTCGACATTACCCCGTTTAGTCTGAAACGTCATAATACTGATTCTGACAGTTCCATTTGCGTCCGACATCAATTGAAAGGAGAAAAACTGCATTAATTTATGTCTACAACCGGCATTAGACTGTATTCCGTTTTCGCATGGTCACTTTTACACACTTGACTTCTGTAACTTGATAACTTTCAGCTAGATGCTTTACTCATAGATGCAAAACTTTTTGAAAAGCTTCGAAGCAATTAATCTTCCCAACATCGATTAGCCGACCGACGGTTGCAAAAAAGAAACAAAATTTAATGAATAGCCTTCTTAAATATAAAAGGACCAAATTGCGTAGTAAAGTCAGCATTAATAACGAATCGGTTTTTACAACATTGTTAGCACGTTTCCGGGTAATTCGAGCAAACATTCGGGTTCATCGTTAACATAAACAATTACGCCGCTTTTAATTACGATGTCACGATAAGCCTTGGCCGGACAAAAGCTGTTCTATTTCGTGTTGAATTTTTTAATGCCAAACAGCGTGGTTTGTCTCGGACGCAGATTGGATCCGAGAGGAGTATTTTTATCAGGCTGTGAATCCATGTTTGCGATTTTCCTTGTTTTTTATGGACCAAATGCGTAACAGGCATGTGAATAATTTGAATGAAATTAGTTGACATATTTATAACGTTTTCCAACCAACAAATTTTTATTGTCCCTTTACAAGATATATGAAATGGTTATGTAGAACTACTTTATTTCAACTCCTCGAAATAAAATGTTGCACATCTACTCGCTGTTATTAAAAGCTCGCATTTTACGTTCGAAAACGCAAAATTTCAATTTGGATCGAAAAACGGCGCGATAACACTTCATCTACAACGTTTATTGGACACTTCAAAAATTTTTATGAATATATTCGATAAGTAAAGCACTGATAGTGCCTGTGGTTACGAACATTTTTATATCGTGCTCGTCCGCCTCCGTTATATCAGTTACCGCGCGAGCATTCGCTGTAAATGAATTTGCATTGTTATTTTATTAAAGAACACGTTATTTTACATTTAAATGAAATGCAAAATATCGGCGTAAAAATCGAATGAGTAACCGAATGAAAAACATTTACTGACATATTCCTGCAACATTCGCCGACTGGGGGCTAAACATTTGCGATTTGCAATTCAAATGCGCGGCCCGCAAATTGTTTTCTTTTTGTAATCACTTCCGCCGCGCTGCAACATTAGCCGCCCATTTAACGTCAAATCGTACGTACTCGCGCGCAGTTATCACGCCCATTAACAATTCACAATTAAATCGGATGATTTCAATTTATCGCGCGCGACGCGTCCGCGACAGCAAATCGTGTAAACATAATCATAATACTTTACAACCCGCATTTATGATTCACAGTTTCGCTGTTTTGCAATTCACACGCCGCTTTGCAAAAAACGCTCGTGAAATATTCAACGCCGGGCCCAAATGAGCCGTAACTCAAAGCCCATCGGAAAGCGTTCGCCGCGTGGCAATTTCGCGCTAATGCCATCCTCTTGGCGCGCGAATCGCCGCGCCGATGATTTAGGTTCGCGCGTGCAAACGTCTCCTCGCTGGGATAAGACGCGCGCTGTTTATCACGCATCATCAATGGACCATAAACATACGTAATGGCGGGGAACGCCAGAAGAAACAAGAGCGCGACAATCTCAATATCGATCTCGGCGACGCGCGCGCGATAATGGCGACTACCGGAAACGATTCCTCGTGGATCGTCACCGCGGGAGAGTCATATTTTACGAGGTATGTGTGATCGCAGCCAGTTCGGCGGAGTGAAACGGAGCGCGCGAGACGAACAGAGACGCCGAATAAAAAGGGACGAGTTATCCGGTACGCCCAAGACTCGGGAAATTTACTGGCTGTTCAAGAACCCCTCGTAAATCTCGGCTCTCCTCGGCAAAGTCAGGTGCGCGTGCTGTGTAGTAGGCGTGTACTCGGTACGTCTACTCGCTGCTACAACGTCACCGCGATGAACCATATCGTCGTCCCGTTATAGCCCGATAATGTCCGGTTGCGGGCTTTTTGCCGCTCCGATTTCAAACCGATTGTTTCGGCTCGGGAATCGCGGTCAATCAGAAGGATCGCGAGCGAACTGGTTCTAGACCTAATGGGACCTAAGTGTGAATACTGGTATTATAATAATGACTGTGTTAGGATATCGGTAGTATCTTGCTTCAGTCCACTTTTTCTCCGGTTAAATCTGGGAGGTATATCGGTTCTAGGTCAGCCCTGATGTAGTTGTAAAATAGCGCGAACTTAACCTCAAAATGCCGGCGAAGTGTTCCAGATATGAGTTACGGCCGAAATATGGGCTATCGATGTTTCGTAAAGTGCTGAAACTTGGCCGAAAATCGCTGTCTAACTGATGAAAGTTATTTGAAGATGGGCAATAACTATCGTTCGAGGAGGAAATGTGAGATTCGGTGAGGGGATTTAATTTTTGATAGTTTAGGTATGGAAGGGACTTTGAGAGATGTATTAGTAAGGTCTGTAATACAGCTGGGATATATATGCTTTAATGTTAGTTATATTCAACAAATGTGGAAGATGTAGGTGATGTGATTTATATGAATACAAAGTACTGCTTCGGACGAGTTTTCACAAGCTGAATACTGAAATGATTCGGGGATGGTATCTCGGGATACAGCCCTTCAAATGCAGACCATTCGTTTGCATGGCATAAAGATTGTATCTTTAAATAAAGGTCATGCTAGTATTGCGTGTGACGTAAAATTTTTCCAGAAAGTAATAAAATGTTGCACATGCAGAGTGTTCTCCAGGTATATAAGATATGTCGCGTTAGAAATTTATAGCTCTATTGTACTTTTGTACATAAAATAACGTTTGCGAATTATTTTCATTTAATTTTGCGAAACGTTAGATTTAAACGAGTTGATATTAACCTAAATTCAATTCAGTTCAGTCAATCGACAAAAATCACGGGTAATTAAATCAATCCTCCGCAATACTTCGATTGGAAAAGCGTATAATAAAATTGTCATCTAAAAAATAACGCCCGCATCCCATTTCCATGAAAAAAGGTTATGAACCGCGACGTAAATTTCGCTTTGCGAAAATAGGACCCGAACTCTCGCGCCAGCCGTGCCGATAACGATAATTTGCATGATTCGGTTTTTTCCTTGAACAACGACTGAAGACGGGACCTCGTTCGACTGTATTTCACCGCAGACGTGTTTATCGTATTAAATCGATTGGAAATTTACAAGGCGATTTTGTTTCGCCTTTTATATGCAAATCAATTTCACGCAGTGTCTTGGAATCGACTCGAGATTTTAAACGCGGGGAAAATTGTTTCGATGGAATTTAAATAAAACCACACGCGAATCGTTTTTGCATTTGCCACAACGCGGCAAATTCAAACATATTCTGGCATTTCGGAACGACTTATAATGTTCCATTTTCACGGACATTTTGTTTCGCACGATTGCGTTTGCATATTTTGTCGCACGGCCGCGAAAGACACGCAAAAAATGTTGAAAGGAAAAACACGAAGTAACGACGATCAGATAATACAAGTCTGGATGAAGCGTCCTATAGCTGGCCCAACATTTGTCGGTAATTTAATAATTGTATAACGATTTCGCGTTTGAATGTTGCATTAAGCTCACTTTTTATAGCGGAACTCGATTTTACATTCAAATGCATATCGATCCGTCAATTCGATAGATAATAAAATGCTCGTTAATCGTTTTCTGTCGAAAGTGGGTTACAGATGGCAAAAATGGGTACACCATATACTTCGGTGTAATAGAAAGCAGAGCTTTCAACTCATCAGCGTTAATAAACGAAAATGCCCGGGCGCGCTTAACAGTGCACACGAACAACGGAAAATGTTTTTAATCTCGCTAGATGGCGCCTTGTAGCGTTCGCCAATTAGACGGCGAGGTCAATTTTCAATTCATGTCGAATAAAGTTCTCGTCGAAATTAAACATAAAAACATCAGACGAACTAACACGCGGGTATCCGTAATTCTGTCCCTTTCGCGGGGAAAATATTTGCGTTGATAGTTCAGCAAACAGAAAACATAGTTACAGCGTGATAGTGCGATTTCGTAATGAAGCTCCGGATTTTTTTAAGTACCGAATGCACGATAAATTGAATTACGTCACTAATTTAATCAACATTATTTGCCAAGCGCAAACAATTTTTCGCGCGTTAAAGTGCGCTGATTGACTTGGACGAATTGCTGAACAAGTTCGTTGCGCCGAATAAGTGTTAAATAACCGAGACAAAAGGTAAACAAAAAAGATTGTAATGCAAATTTGAATAAGAAAGAGTTGCATGAACAATATTTACGATTTACACATCGCCATTGTTTATTCCTCTTATTTTCCTGCGAGTTCGAAGTAATCAACGCCCGTTCGTTGAAACAGTTCGCCTGCAAATTAACTCTTCAAGGCGCCTTCAGAAACAACTCTTTTGTTGCTCCAGGTTTGTTCAGCGAATACTCCTTAACAATCTTCTCGATTGCATTAAAAAACAAGCACGAACGAAATTTCAGGTCTACATTTTCCCCGGGAAACTGGCGTAAAGAATTCAGAGGATCTCGTACGCGAACGAGTCGTTATCAATTTCATTTCTTCGGCGCGCTTTATCCGCGGAAATGTCCCAAGGTATGTTTAACCTTTCTAAATATAACGGCCTTTTGACTTGCGGCAAACGCAATTACGTCCGTCTTAAGTATTCACTCGTCAATCATACAGCGGTTACACTGCCGCGGCCCACTTTGGCCCCGCTGTAACAGAATAAACCGGGCAAACACTTGGCATATCTTTTGTTGAATCTGAAAGAAAGTTCCGTCGCGGAGAAACCGTTTCCCGGGCATACGTTTCGGCTATTTTCCTAACGCGCACCTTGCGCGCCCGGAAATATTTATACCCGCAGTCGGGTGCCCGAAACTCCCTCGTAACTAAGATTAGCAAACTCCAGTTATCTCGCGATGGAGTTTCCGCCGCTCGCAAATGTATTCGCCCGATATCCATTTCGTCAGTGGCGTTTCAACTTTTCGCCCGTTTTCTTAATTCTTTCCCGAGAGTCGCGATCGAACGGTTGATTGGACCTCGGTTCACAAACAGTCGCTCGTTAATTCGGCAATTTTTTTTTACATTTTTACATCTGACTTTCGAGTTATCCCGCCGAGTTCTTGTTTCGACGAACAGCGCTTTTTCTGCGAAATATCGCGATGGACGGTGGTGCAACTTTCGATGCGCCAGTGTCTCAAGGACTGGTTGGAATTTCCAATGCAAATTGATAGTTCTGAAGTCTGCAAGAAGTGGCGGTATTGTTTGTCTTCGGCTCGCTGACACAGAATGACGAGATACCGTAAGCACTCCGGCCAAAATAATAGGTAACATCTCGGGCGAGGCTGGTTTTTTGCGGGACGCGCGTTTTTGCGCAGCTGCGAACGCGACGGTTAATTTGCCTCGATTACAATGATCCGGCAGATTTTTTTCTCCTCGCGGTATTAATAAATCGGATTGGCGCCTGCAGTGGCTGTAATAATGGGAATTATTGATCGCGAGCGAAATATAAAAGCGGTTCGGTGTATCGCGTTTAGCAAGTAAACACGGTGGCGGATAATTGAAAAAAATTGTTTTTCATTCGGCATTAATTGACAGCATTAATTTGTTGCAGCGACTCGGATTCACGTAGCTTCGGCGAGGAATTCCGCCACTTATCGACCGACGCGCAGTCGCGGCGAAACTTTTCCCGCGAGAAGTCCCGTCCATTAAATGAATTATCATTTTAATTAGAATCGATAATAATAATGGACGCAAAAAGTTTGGACCGAGCGATTTAAGTGCAGTTGCAGATGTTGAAAGGCGCGCGCCGGAAGGGGAGTATTTAGCAGAAGTTACACGCCGAGCATGATCGCAACCGAGCTTCAACTTCCGGCCGAGTCGAGCAAAAAAGCCTGTCCGCCCGAAGACGAACAATAAGCGACGGCTTGCAGTCGTCCGTCATTTGTCGGACGTATAAATCCCGGGAAGCTGGAGACGCTCTATTTCATTTATCACTCAAAAACAAATGTCAGCCGAAAATCTTCTCGCGGCGGAAAACATCTTTGCCAGAGAACGACAAATCTTGAAAACGAATGTAATACCTAGGAACGCGCGCTCGAGTGAATTAACGAGTGGGACGAAAATTCGACAAACGTTTCGCCGACTCATGGAAATGACACCGACGGGCAATTATTCCTCAATTACCCTCCGGGTTTACCCGCGGAAGCTTCATAATTGAGCCGTTGATAATTAGGGCAAGATCGTCATATAACTATTGATCCGGTGTTTGCGAATTGTGAAGTCGTTCCGACCGGATTGGAAGTCGGAAACAGATTTGCCGAACTGAGACAAGGGTGCAAAACAAAAGCTTTACATGCTTCAAGAGCGAACTTGTCTTAATCAGGTTTACGCGGAGTAATGTGATTACCGTCTGGTCGAGCGCGGAAAGTAATTAAGGCGTTATAATTTTCCAAGTTTTACTGCTTTGTTTTCGCAAGTCGCGGCGAACTTGATACATTTTTCTTTTCGCCGAACTATGCAGAAATCCGTACAAGTTGTTGAGGAGAATCTTTAAAAATTCGAGATACCCGAATTTATTTTCCAATTATCGTCGTAGTATGACTAAAATACCAATACCATCATCCGCAGTAGAAATGCTTCCCATCGGATCCGACGTCCCGGCGAAATCAGTCGAAATGAAAAGTTTCAACGCGAAAACAGTTGCCATGCCGAATCCAACTTTGGACTTGTAAGCGTTTGGTTGTTACTTTTCCATCGCGCGGATCAAGGTATCCACGTCGAGATTCGACTTTCCGCATAAGAGATGTTTTGTTTCATTTCGAGGCGGCTTCCTTTCCGACGCGCGCGAGGAGGCAGCAATTCCGTCCAGACCTCGTATCGGGTGGGAGGGGGCCGGCAGGAAGAACGCCATCAAAAAGGATTCCGTTTTCCCAGGACACCCTCCGCCGACCGATTCCTATCCCGCTCCATCTTTCTGTACTTTCGCCGAAGCAGTCTCTTATTGAAGAGCTTTGTCGGATAGTCGGTTGTTATTACGATACCTCAGGCTCCGTCGTATAGAAATTGGACGCTGTACTTTTGCTCTAATGGCAAACGTCTATTCCACATTTTGCGCAACGGCGCTCTCGAAGGCAATGTATGCAACGCCACGAGGACCGAACGCTCTACGTTTTAGTTCAGTTTAGTCACGTGATATTGCGTCGAACGCAACGCGTCCAAACGAGGCCAATTTCGCGTAAAATGTGTGCAGAGCAAACTCGACTTTGCGCGGACGCATTTTTTCGCACAATGATGATATTTTATTGTGCTTGCGATCCTTTGTTTGTTTGCGCGGCGTTGTTTGGCAGGGCATAATTGCGAGGCGATGAAGATCGCGGCAAACGATGTTTGGATAAAAAATGTAATTGTCAATGATTCTGCGCGAGTCTGTTTTTGGATGAATTTTCGACTTGCGAGATTGCTGTAATTTCTCTCTAAATTTCAATAAGTGAATATTCATTTGTTTAAGTGCATATATACTGATTTGAATCACTGGACTTTTTAACTTATTGAATTTAAACAGTTGATTGTAAAAAATTAAACGCGAAGTTCAATGGACGCCAATAAAAGTTGATAAATTTTGGTATTTAATGTTTCATTTTAATTGCAAAATCCTTGAAATCTTAAGAGGCATCTGTAATGGCATCGTCTCGAAATAATGTCGAAAGTTTCCTTTTTATTTCCGTCGCCTTTCCGATTCACTTTAACACAACAAATTATCGCCAAGCCGGCGCTTATTAAATCGCGACATTATACGATTAATCAATCGCTTAAAATCGACGACTGGCGAGCCTGTTTTTCATCGCGCGGCGTCTCCGCTTCGTCGCGGGGATAATTTGAGTGTCGCGCTAATGGTTCCTGGAAGCGTCACCTAGCGTTAATCGGGCGAAATGGCTGTGACGCCGGGCTCGTAGTCATGACCGCGAAAGATTGAATATTATTTTGCAGCGTGCGCGCGCCGGGTAGTTCCGTTTTTGGCCGCGTCTTCATGCAAGTTCGTTTGATTAGTTTACGCGAGTGACGTTTAAATATTTGACGAGCGCACTCCTCGAGGGCGGACAACCGTTTCGAATCCCCGAATTTCGTCGAGCTATTTTCGACTAACCTAACACTGTAAACATAACCTAAATGAACGTGTCGAATGACAGTATGTGAGCGAGCAAACAAAGCCGATCATAAGGGTTACTCGGGTTTGTTACCTCCGCCTACTTTAAATCAAAAACGTTTATTGTGCACGTGACTGTGCAGGGTTTCAGACGTATTAGCTAAGCAAATAGTCGTCGGTAGTTCTCGAAGAGTATTTGTTGGAACCATTACTATTACATATTCATAAAAAATTATTTTCGCGTTTATCCACTTCGTTTCGACTGTAACTTTATTTAATTGCGCAGTGGTGTTTCGAGTCCTTTCGACGGAAAACCGTCTCGGTTTCTTGAAAAATAGAAAAGAACGACATCGTTTTAGCGTAAGAAAATCGGTCGGTTCTTTTCTCTGAATTACAAACATAATGTCAAAAACACTAAACCCGTTTGTTGGACTCAGGATTTGTCCAAAAGCGTGCGAGGTAAAAGCAGTCAGAGTGCTGAAAAATGGAGGTCAAAACTCGGCGCAAACTCGAATTTGCGTTACTTTGAAGCAAGTCGTAAGTAGGAACAAAGGTCACGTGTCAGACGCCGCTTCAAAGACTGGGATGTCCCATTAGGGAGCACATTTAATTATGACTTGTGGCTTAGTGCGTTATTTACTGAGATCACACGAAACATTCATCCGTCGTGGTTTCGAGTGTGCATTAATGGAAAAGTTGGGAGTGAAACTGTTTTTTGTTTGTTGGCGATTCGCGAGGCGACACCTGGATGTTATTGCCACCAAAGGCCGACATCGTCATTTTTCCGTTGCACCGGCATCGAGATCAAAATGCAATTTAAATTTCATGACGCGTTTCGTAACGCCACGTCGGCCCACGAAACTCGATCGCACGGTCACGACTGCCTGCGCGTTAATTACGTCGCACGTCCAATTATAAACATTTGCTGTTTGTGTAATCTTAATTTCTCCGCGAGCTCATATTCGATTCAATTACGATCGAACGTAATCTCGCGATTTATTATATAATTGCACGCCAGACTACCGCGAAATATAGATGGATTATTGTGCACCAGTGTAAACACAAGCAGCTTTGTGTTACCGAGCAATAATTATTTCGCACGATTGGACATCTTCTTTTTTGTTAGCCCTTTTAGGACAAAAGGCAGAATGCATGAGTTTTTTCAGAATTAAGGACTAGTTGGGTTGCTGTGTGAATTAAGTATGTTGAATTGAAAAGGTTTTAAAGGCTTTTTCATAAGCTTCGTATAAATTTCATAAAAAGATGGCTTTTTATTTGTCTACAATATGGAATGGTTTCGTATTTTTGTAAGTAATCAGATATGAAAGCAATATACGACAATTTTAAATTGCTAAGCTGTATCTCACTTTTAATATCATAATATTTTATGCGGTATTTCCTTCTTTATGTTTTGTACGACTATTTACATAACTTCATTAATTGGATTCGTCAGAAGGAGGTTTCAATTAATTAAATTGAACACTTGCATGCAATTCCAGAGAACCTCGGACTGGCGAAGTGCAATTGGACCTTTAAATTAGGCAACCCTACTCTATGGATCCATCAATACGATCAACCAACCAAAATATTTTACATCAAATATAACAATGTCGAAACTTCGTCTCCAATTTATTTAAACATTTGTTGAAACAAGGAATCTATATTTTAAAGAAGATTAAAACTACATCAGTTGCAGCAAAGTAATACCCGATTAATGGATCAGCGTATTTCAGATTTAAGAAAAATAACACCGCTTCTCTTCATTTTCTATATCCTCCCTATATTTATTACTCGAAATTTTTCATCTCGCCAAAGATGATCTGACTTTGCGCTTCATTCAACGCGTAATCTCTTTTAATCAGACTTTCTCCGTATCAAGAGATATTTTAATACGAAATAGAATCTGCCATCTCCAATAAAGTCCCCTTCCTCAGTCTCCCATCCTTAATGCCGCCCCGGAAAGATGCTAAACATTTTCTAATTAACTGCGCACACAGCAGCGAAGCAAAAACATCGCGTAAACAAATGTACCCGCACCTAATCGTGCAAAAACGTCGCCATTAAAACGCCGCTCCTCTCGCATGTAAATCGCAAGCTCGCCCGCCTACTTTGCGCGCATTTCGTCCCAAAACTCGCGCGCCACGATACATCCAAATTAAATTTATTTAACCGTAAGATTAACATTAATAGCAATAGCCGTGCGCGTTTCGCGCGCAATAAAGCCCCCGTAAGCTGCGCAGTTTATAATTTGGCGTAAAAAATGTCGCGCTGAAAGTTGCGCGACGACACGTACGCCGCGGCGGTGGCTGATTTATTTTCGTAATTCGCGATCGCTGACAGTGAATAGTTATCGCGCGAGCATGGGTCAACGCGTAAGCGTTCCTTCCCAGTGCGCGTGCTTTTCGTCAGATCGCACGTACAAACAGCGCAACTGAAAAATGATATACGCGCGCTTTTCATATGTCAGCCGAGTCGAATCGATAGCGCGATGTTGCTCGGCAAAGCGAGCCGTGTCCTTATACTTTTGATCTCGCCGGGCACACATCGAAAAACATTTTGCCGCGCACAAAAGCACCTTTGATCACGCGCGCGGACTCGCGCATAATTAAACGTTTTCTTTGATAACCGCCGGTATCATAATTAAGAGTCTTTCGCGCGAGGCTGAAGATATTTATGCTCAAAAGCTGCGAAATTGAGCGGACTCGTGCGCGCGCAGAACCCGAGAATTTTCCGCCGATTCTTTCACGGCGCTGAGCCGTCGCTCGAATTGTGTTTCGGATATTACAAGTGATATTTATCGGGTCAATTTGTCAGAGTTGTTGGGTGAGGAGCAGTCGTAAGTAAAATTGAGGAGCTGAGGCGAAAGGGCGGATGGTGTGGAAAGGTGTAAGGAAGGGCGAGAGGGCGATCCTGCCAGGATTTGTAAAAGAAGCGCGAACGGCGAAAGGGGAAATTATGTACGGTGATCGTAATGAGAAAAAATGCGAAATTGCCGGGAAGACTGGCAAATGTATTCGCCCGCAGATCGCCGAAAGCCGCAAAGATCCGAATCTTTTCTCATCTGCTTAGCGTTTGGATTGCTTGCCGCCAACAATTCGTGTACGCGCATAATGCAACTCGTAATTTCGCGTCTTATCTTATACGGCGTTATCTTCGCCGAGGATTTAACGATCTTTATTTCTCCGGGAAAAGGAAAAAAGGCGTGGAAAGATAATGCTGAAGAAACTGTTGACCGTCGCGCTTAAGTACGCTCCTGCAATAAATACCGAGTTTTCGCTGATCTTTTTTCCATCCCCGCGCTCGTCTTATTTTTATTCGTCCTCGCGGCACTTACAAAATGAAAATTAGATCCACTTTTAAGCACTTTAATTCAATATTAGTCTGCAGCGTTTTTGATGAAGCGATGAGAATGCGAGGACACAAGGCGGCCTTGATTATTGTATTGCATTCGAGAGTTAATTGTGCAGTCATTTTGAAGTTCTTCCCCTTTTTTCTTTCTTTTATTTGTAAAGAAATCAATGGATTCTCTCGAACCCGTTGTCGATATTCAGTCTGAGAAAAGTCTCGATGTAATACGCGCGAAGGTTTTTGCGATTGTTTTCACATGGCAAACCGCGGATGCCATTTTTATAATAAGTAGTGGAAAGGAGTTAATTTATTTTCCGTCATTTCGTAAACAACATTCGCTGTTTCGAATGACGATAACTCTGCTGCAAAATGGGGAGAAAATATTACAGCGTTTTGAAAACCAAATCAGGACAAGACGTGTTTTCGGTCAAACTTCAGCAGAAGTACATAGGGTACCAGATGCCATTGAACCGCTTTTAGAATTGGAAATGGCTGTTATGAATATTACAACACGTGAAAGTCACTAATCGTTTGGAAAAAAAGCTCCAGTTGCGAGGCACAAATTTGATTGACTTATTTCAGTTCCGTAAAATTAATGTGCTCGTAAAAGCGCACATTAATCTCAATTTCATTTCGACCGTAAAACACTTTGTGCTGAAAAAACGGAGTGCGTTTTGACGATCGCGTATGTTTAAGTATTGCTTAAGTGAAAAGTTGAGTCGAAATCCAGGGAAGATAATTGCGAAATCGCAATAACCGCGCCTTTGGCCACGTGTCGCCTTGGAAAACAATTGTTATGATATCAACGTCAATGTCAAATAAGATGTCGCGCTCGCCCGGCAACACTTGCGGCGGAACGGCAAACTTAGGTCGGCGCCATCGTATGGCGGGGTAATTGGCTTTTATTGTGCTACGAGTTGATATTGTTGAGTTTGAAGCATTAGATGCGACCTTTTGCGCAACGTTTAATGGGTCTTAAAAGTGCGGAAGAAGCGCGTTACGTAACTGTAAAAGTACAAAACGGTTAAGAAGTAGCGACTCGGGATTATTAATTTTCAGTCGATCGCAATAAACATTTATTCGCGTGAATGGCTATCGGGGCGAGATAAAAAGTCGTCGCTTGGATGTATTGTTGGTCTTGAATTATCAGTTTCATTATATGCCGGGAGAAACGATTCAAAGGGCGGATTATTTAGAGTAATTCAACTACGATAAATCATAATGAATTACGGCTCGTTTAACGCGGCGCGCGCGGTTTCGATTCGGCGTTGTTAAATTGAAAATCTTGGATTATCAATGTTTTATGACGCGGGCGGGCAAATTCGCGTTTGCACGGAGCGCCGTGGTACGTCATGCGGAATCGTGCGTCGGATTGCAACCGTAATTTCAGTACCTTAATATCGGTTTCTCTTTCACGTCGTTCATCGTAGTTTTCAACGGGAAAACTACGTTCCCGGAGAAACAAGGGCCTAGTGGATGTTCCGACACGCTTAACCGTCGTTTTCCCCGAAAACATGTTTTCCAGACACTCCCTGTGTCCGCCGACAAAGCGGGATCGCTTATTTTCTTAACATTATTTTTCGTTGTATTTCACTTTACAAGCCCTGTAACGTCTAGTTCCGTAAAATATGGTGGAGGCCGAATGAAAATTCTAAAAACAATCCTCTCATAATTAGAAGATTATTCTTACAATTAGAGGAATATTCTTGTGATAAGAGGAATATTCTTATTATGAGTGGAATCTTCTCAGTTAAAGGGTTTTCTC
>JABFPB010000163.1:0-52379 GCA_022817645.1 Ceratoteleas bidentatus
GCCGTTTCAGTATTTCTCATGAGTTTTCGCATTGATTAATATAAGTTTCTGACAACTTAAACATTTAATTCTGACCACGCTACTACTACCTTAAGACCCAATTATCGCTTAATTGAGCACAAATTAGCTCTGTTCGGAGCTGTGACTTACCGACGGACTTCGGCCTCGGTTTTTCTTTTTACTCTTCTTCCTCTTCGACCGCTTGCTCTCAGACTCCGAACTGTCCGATTTGCTGACTACACTCGGGGATCGCGACTTATGCCGCTTTTTCTTCACACCCCTGTCACTGCCGTCCGACTCCTGGAGAAAAATCGGTGAATAATGTTAGACGAGAAATTGGAAGATTATAATAGTTACGAGCATTGCATAATTGATGGCATATGATTACCATAATGCCACAATCGATTTATGCTACTTGTAAAACTGCCGTAAAAAATTGACCTATGTGACAGCAATAAACCGATTGTTTATTGCTGCCTTGACAAGAGATCGGACTTGTAAAAAAAAATATCAAACTGTTTACCTCAATGAGTTTGGATAAGAAAATCGTTTTGATTGAGTACCAAGACTATATTTACAGTATTTTGAAAAATAGTCATTTCTGGAATTTAAAAATTGAAAAGTGGCATTTTTGATTATTTGGCATACGAAATTTTACGTGGAATGACAAATCTTTTAATTTAAGTGCAAACTTGACAGCATTTGGAATATTTTGCAAAATAGCACCATATTTTTTAAATCTCAAAATTTTGTTCGATTTTTATGAACTCTCCAAACATTGCCGAGTTTTACTCAAATTAAAGGATTTTTCTCCTCCAGAAAATAATATAATCAACATTTTTTAAGGATTGATCGGTTTTGAGTAACAATTTAGAGCGTTTTCAACTCGTCATTTCAGTCAAAAATTCAACCTCGTAATAATTTAGCCAATTGTGGTAAAAAACCACTTACACTATGCGACCTCGAAACAGATTTCTTCTTATTCTTCTTCGGACGTTTCTTTTTGCTCTTGATATGGTGGTGACTGCAGCTCTCCTCGAGTTCGTGTTGGTACTCCTTGAAGATCCGAATCCTCTCGCTTTCGACGGTTACGGCCTTGAAATCAGCCTCCTCCTCAATCTTAGCGCGGATTTCGTCCCAAGACGTCTGGTAGTCCACGTTCAGACTCTTAAACAGCGCTTTCAGCCCAGCCTCGAGTTTCTTCAGTTTCCGTGTCTCTTCCTTCACGCGCTCCTTCTCCCGTGCTTCCGCCTTCTCCAGTAACAAATTGTACGTGAGCTTGACGTTGCCGGCATCCAGAGTCGCGGATTTTCGGTCCTCGCAGACCACAGTCGCGAACTCTTCGAACGTCGTATTCACTTGGACCTCGAAATTCTTGTCCTTGAGAATCTCGCGGATCACCTTTTTCTCGTCGTGGAAACGCGATTTGAGGTCCTCGACATAGAACTTGAAAAGGTCCAGAGGAGTCGAACCGGACTGACCGAGAGTCGCGGAAAACCGGAGATCTGCTGAGAGCATTGGGTACAGTTCTACCCAAAGTGACATGGAGGTCAATTTTCCTTGTTCGTGGAGCTCGTCTAATAAACTCTGAAAATGGAATTCGGAATTATTATCTCAGAATTATTATTATAATTAAATGTACAGCAAGAAATCTAAGAGAATCTTAATTTTCGTTTTTATATGTTTATTTCAAATTCTTGAATATTATTTTAATTTTTTTCATTAAAGCATATTTTTATGAAGTTCAGTTTGTAAATGATGAATTCAAATTGCATTTAATTCGGCAAATAAAATGATATTTAATTATTAGAATTGAGTTGAACTAACACTCTTTCCTGTTTATTTCTATGAAATACTTTTTTGCCATAAATTGTTAATGAATTAAAAATTGTTCATTACAAGAAATCCATCCCGATTCTTTCGCTCCTGTCGTTTTCTCCTCTTCTTCTCCCTCTCCTTCTCCTCCTCCTCGTCTTTCTCCAATTGGCGAATGTGATTCTCAAACACGAGCAACGCATCCTCTTTGTCCATCTGCAACAAATCTGCGTCGTCGGCGAATGAGGAGTGCTGCAGCAGCAGAACCTGCGCTTCCTGCCACGTGGTCCGGTAAGTCACGTCGGTCATCGTGTCCAACACCTGCGCCAGCCTCTTAGTATTTCGCTTCTTCAGCTGCTTCGCCTCCTCCTTCTCACGTTTCGCCAAATTGAATATTACGTCCTCGTAGATATCGCGCCGGTCCGAATCGCCGACCGATCGCCACACCTCCAAATTACCGTACATCTCTTCACATTTATAATACTTTGTTGTGCTAGACATTTTACTGTTGTCCAGTAAAAATTTCTCTAACTCCTCCTTCGCTTTTTTCAATCTAAAATGAAAATAGTTTTAATTTCTTCTAATTTTAAAAATCACAGCTGATTAAGATTAAGTAATTGGATTTAACAGTATTTTTAACACTTTTTTAACAAATGTTAAATTGAAAATTAAATTAATAATTTTTCAAACTTTTCGACTGTAATACTTCGTAAAATTGTATGTAAAATATTTCCAGTTTCTTTTTCAGACTGTTTTTCGTATTTTGTCTGCTAAACTAACCGCAATCGCTCCATTTCGCGTTCCTCTTTAAGCTTTTGCGTTTTGTAAGCATTGAAAGCCTGTTTGCGCTCATTAAGCTTTTTCATTTGCGGATAACGTGGGTCATTCTGGATCATCTTCACCGCCTGTTCCCACGTCGCGTTCGAGGGAACATCCCTCTCTTTTAGCAACTCTTTAAACGCTTCGATGGCCTCCTTCTTGTCCTTGAATTGCATCTTGGGCTCGGGTGTGCTCGTGCGGCTCCCGTTCATCGACCCCTTCGCGGAATTGCTGTCGTCGTCCGGCTTCGTTGGTGGAGTCGGTATGTTTATTGCCGCGAGTGTTGCCGCCATCGCCTGTTCTATCGCTGACTTACCGCTCGATTCGGACGGGGTCGACTGTGACGATATGTTTGAGTTCGTGTGTGTTGCGGACGACGAATTCCTAAAATTGATACGTAATTCAGAATTTTATAGTTTTGAAATATCTCCCACTAAAATGTACGGAGTATATCTATAGCCAGGAATGGGCATTATTTCAATAAAACATATATATAGTACATTGAGAAGAAAGGTGTACTGAAATTTGAAATATAAATATAAGTTATTTCTCAGTGTATAATAAACATAATTCTTCTATCAGTGCTTATAAGGAAAAAATTATTTACGCATTCAAAGAATTCGATGCAGCAGCTTCCTCGGCGGCGATTCTGTTTTTCAGTTCCTCCAACTCGGCTGGAATGGACCACCTGGACTCTTTGGTGGTAACATTATGGTAATAGACTTTGCCATGCTCAGACTTATACTCCTTCCAAGGACACTGGGACAACATTAGCTCGCTGGGAGTTTTCAGTTCATCAGGCTTTTCCCAGAGAGATTGCTTCGTTCGACTATTGTAGTAGTAGGTGCGGCCATCCGGGGCCTTGTGCTCAGACCAGTCGGACTTCTGTTCTGATCCAGAACCACTGGAGGAACTGGTAGTAGTGTCTGTGGCTAAGTTCGAGGAGGTTGTGGTTGCTGTAGAGGCCCCTGGTGGTAATCCTGTGCTGGATATTTGAGGTGGTGCACCTGAAATGGTCAATTATTAGTTATATTTTGTTCGTTACAATATTAAAAGGATTACAGAAATTTATTAATTATGATTTTTGTTCTGTTACTTTATTAAAATTAATGAAATAAAGATTGTTTTCATTATTTCATTTCAAGTAACACATTTTTTTGTTATTTTTATACAAATGACAAAGTCACAATTTTTTTGCTAATTTGTTACAAATAATAATGTTGGTACAAAAAGCAAAACAATACAAAATTGGTAATGATATATAGTGAATATATTGATATACTTATGACACCAGGTTCCGGCGTACCAGCTGAGGACATAGGAAACCCAAACCCTGGTGGTGGAATTGAAAACTGAGGTGGCATTCCTGGCGGCAGGCCTGGTGGAGGAATGAATTGAGTTGTCGGCAGAATCGGTGGGACGAATGAGGATGCCATGTTGGGTCCAGATCCAGGGTACCCTGGCATTGCGGGTGGTGGAATGCCATCATTGGATGCCTGTAAAATAACTTATCACTGAATATTTGTTTGCTTTTACACATCATGACTACTCAAATCATGTTTGCAAAAAGTTTAATAATTACAATTATCTTTTTTCAAAGAGGATTTGGTAAATTAGTTTTTATTTTTTAATAATAAAAAAATTTTGTTATTTTAATGATTTTTTTAAAATTAAAATCTATCCTTTCAGTTTCTACATAATATGTAGACATTGAAAAAAGATAATTTCATAATTAAAACATTACTTCCATTCGAAGTTAAAGATTCAGATAATAACTTAGTAATTTATTGTTAATGAGTTATTTTTTTAATAATTAATCAAGTGAATTATTGAATATTTAATTTTAAAAAAATGTACAGCATTTGAGGGTTTTTATGTAATCTATTCTGAAAGATATTTCATAAAAATTCAATATTTATAAAAAAATCTAGTTTTGATTTTTGTTAAAAAACAAATCTTCAAAAATGTTCAATTTTACAAACTTAATATAAAATATATAATTATCTGTATATTAAATGCTTAGCAAATGTATGTAATGAAAAACAAATTATATAATAAATTTAAAATTGAGTTTTATTTTCATCACGATTTAAAGTATTGATCATAACCTTGCTACATTAATCGGACTCTCTACAATCATTATCTATAATCATTATACATTGATTTATTTAATTATTTTACAGGTAAACAACTGGATTTACAGAGATCTAAATAAATCAACGTAGAGCTGATAACATTAATAAATATTTTTTTACTGTGAACATTTAAAATAAAGTTAATTTGTTACATTCTCTGGCTGTTTTAATTGTACATAAAATACAAGAAAAAATATTAACTGTAAATTAAAAATATAATCCTATATAAAATATAAAATCCATATAATCCTACACACAATCCTACAAATCGATTCAAACAGTAAATAAACTCCCCATATTTTAAATACTATTTAATGTACAAATATTCTTACAATAAACCATTACAGATCAAAAGTACAAGTGTAATTTAAAATCAAAACCACTTCCCAGAAAAGTATACAAACTCACAACATACATTTCTCCAATATAATTTCTTTCTGAATATAGGTTAGAAAAAAATAAACTTACACATGACGGCCTGACAAAATTGTCAAAATATATTCAGAGATAAATCAGTAAAATGAGATAAGATCCAAGCTTGTGAAGCACAAATAAAAAAGGTTCGGTGTCTGTCAGAAGCCTAAACAAATACAAACACAGCCGAATAATTACTTTTCAACATGAATTGCAGATATTAATACTAACATTTATTTCCCCCAAATTATTTAAATAAATTAAAACAGACCCATTTCGTATATAAAATTTCAAAAGCCACCCTGATAATCTAGTATGTCATCGTATAATACTTAACATTGGTTAAGAATTTCTGTCGTTTCCAGCAGGGGAGATCGGTATCTGAGTTTCGTCGTGAATCACTAGCTAACACTGAGTTAAGCAATCAACTAAACACGCGCCAATATATCGTACTACATCATATTCGCCTTTTACAAACAATTTTCTCCCTACACAATTATATTATTATATTGTACAGGAAAAATAAGAAGCTTACCATATTCACGCACTATAGACACTGAACGCTGTGGAAGAAATAGCATAGGTGACAGCACTGGCTCGCATCAAGCTGAACAGCGGCATCTTTCAGAAATCAGAACCAATGGCGTGTTCCAAAAGTATTCACAGCAATGATTGTTGTGAATGTTTTCAGAACACGGATTCTAGAACTATAGGAAAATACAGCGAATGTATATTTATATATGTTGTAGATATAGTTATACTATATTTAGTTTCATAACAATACAATCGATTGTATTACTGTGATTACTTTTTAAGCGCCACAAATAAGGAATCACCCAAAACGAAAATTAACTAATTTAATTACTTCTAACCCAATTTATCACATTTCATCATTTTCATGGTTACTCTAATTTTATTATTGTTTTTTCATTGTAAAATATGTTGGTACCGAATTTCCGTTCAATATGTTCAGACCAGTATGTTATCGGAGAACAATTTGAACTTTGTCATTTGCATTGTTTGCATTTCATTGTTTTTCGGCCTTTCGGATTAACAAATATAATTGAATTAATAACAAATAACTGAAACCAATTCAACAGGTTATGCCGGTACATACATCTCTTTTTCTCGCAATTGGAAGGAAAGAGACAGTAAATAGTTAGACAGTTGGCATCACTGAATTTGAACGCAAGTCTGTTAGTTTTTACTAAACGTTATCGTTGCCGCCAAAACGTTGACTGTTTCCGATAATTAGTGTCTGTTTTTGTAATATAAAATTAGTGTTTGATGTTAGTGTTGTGCGAAATATAGGAAAAGTCGCTGTCGTATTACGAACAAACCGTCAGTGCGACGGATTCACAGGTGACTGAAATCACATTGTTTTGTAAATTGGTATTCAAGTTTATAACCAAAAAATGTGGGTTTATTTTGTTGAATTTTATTAATATCAGTATTTTTAGATTAAAACGATTGATTATTTGCTGTTATGTTTACAAAATTATTTTTATTATATATTTTCTAATGTCATTAAGGAACCACCTACAAAATGCAATCTCTTGTCCTATATTGCTATCTCTTTCTAACATTTATATAAGTATATTTCTGTCCTGCTTTCACAGCGAATGTACTTTATGAATCCCTTGATTTGTTTACATTTTGCACAAAGTTATTGGCAATGTATGTCTCTTAAAAATCAATAATAATAATAAAAGTAAAAAGTAAGATTGCAATTTTTGCAATTGCATCTTTCTTCAACTTGCAAACTGAAAAAGTATTAAAATATGTACATTTTTGTATACATATAATTTTTATTAATTTTTAACTTTTTAAATTAATTAAATAATTAATTAATTTTTAACTTTTTAAATTAATTAAATAATTAATTAATTTTTACTTTGCAATTAAACAATTACATAAATTTAAATGTACGTTAAAATTTAACTTGATAATTTTGCAATAAGAGTAGTTCTATTTGTTTTTAGATCAAAATGTTGGAATTTACAATCCCACTGGAGAAAGACGAATTACTAAATAATGTACCCGGACAGTATATGGTTGAAAATTCTATTTCCATCAAGAATTTGCCTCAAGCTGTAGACGGTAATTTTATAAATATTTAATCATCATTTGAATATAAATTTTCATATTTAATATTTTTGTGTTTAACATTTTAGAAGCGAAATCAGCGATTTCAAAAGATGGAGCAGCTTTCATTTTAAAACACTTTGATACATTTTTCTCATTTCTAATCCATGGAAAAAGAATTGAACTAGGAGTAACTATTCGTGCATTTGATCGGCTCATCAAAGGTTTGAAGTTGACTTCTACTAATAAAATTATTTCATAATCATTTTAATGACCTAATGTATTTGATTTTCTTTGTTGATATTTTAGGACTTGAATTATTTATTCAGAAATTAGGTCAATACAAAGACTTCAACCAACTGAGTATGGAAGAGAAGAATGAATATAGAAACATATGTAAAATGCTGGCTTATTTGACTTCAAATATTATTATCAATGTCACTAACCAAATTTGTAATGCTGATGATAATAACATTGCCAATATTGGCAGGGTAAATCCACTTGAATAATATTTTTACTAAAATTTGGAAAGGGAAATGCATGTAAATTGAACACAAAATGAAATTAAATATTATTTTATTTATTAATAATACAGATAAATATAAACAAAT
Organism: Ceratoteleas bidentatus; assembly: GCA_022817645.1. Taxonomy (NCBI): domain Eukaryota; kingdom Metazoa; phylum Arthropoda; class Insecta; order Hymenoptera; family Scelionidae; genus Ceratoteleas; species Ceratoteleas bidentatus. The sequence goes on from JABFPB010000163.1 coordinate 7,880, forward strand.
ATTTATAATAAATAAAAATAATATAATATATATAAATATTATAAATTATAAAATATTACATTTCTCACTAAACAGAAAAAGAAGGCAGTCAAAAAGGGAGAAAATGAAGAAGAATGGGAAGTTCGAAGGCAGAAAATATTCCTGCTTTATTATCACTTGATTCAATTTCCTCTCCAACAATTCTGGCATCCACCTATTGTTGAAAATTCACTCGTGACGTAAGATTGTCAATAATTAATGAAAATGAATAATATAGACTTTTTACCAAGAAGAGTTAACAAACACTTTATTTGCAGTTGTATCACTCAAGCCTGTTACAAAGTTTTGGAAGTGATGAAAGATTCAGGTTTGAAACAACTGGGTGAAACAATTTTCGAAGTTAGTGCTACATAAATTAAAAAATAATCCGGTGATAAATGTATCTATATTCTAAACACATTTTATCCCTTAGGTTTTAGGTACTTTCATTCAGAAATACAACTATGGTATTACATGTGTCATTCACGTTATTCAGGTAAATTTATTGTCAATTATTTCAAAATATTATACATTACAACTTAATTCAATATTGACAATAGTTGTTTTTCATCCATAATTACATATCTACAACTATTTTCTATTTTCTTAGTTGGTGAAGACATACGAAAACCTGGCAGTCCCCATGAGCCATGGTATCATATACATGGTGACTAAGTGCGGTTGTAAAGGATTAATTGAGAAAATTATTCAGGAAATTAGCAACACCGACATTGAGGAAACCAATGCCAAAAATATTTCGGTCTTCCTGGAAACTCTTGCCTCTCAACCAAAACAACTTCTGCCCGTTCTTGAAGACTTGACAGATCTAGCTTCAGATTATGTATACATACTGCTTTTCAAATTTCAGAATTTAGAATAAACATCTTTATTTTAATTATAAAAGTAGAAACTTCCGAGCAGTAGCTCATAACTCGATTTTTATTATTGTCAAAAAATTAATATCAAAGTTTATTCTACTGCTGTTCACCAAAATATTTTAAACCTACAGTATTTTCATTCAGTATTAAATTTCAAATTAATGTTATACAAATTAAAGTATAACTATTAGTATCAACTAAAATCGGTCGGAAAATACTGATTTTAGCCACTTTGGTAAATGGTCTCTTTAAAGCAGCCCCAATTCTCATTTGCAGAATTACCAAGTTCGCAACAGCATCATAGAGATCATTGCCAATGTCATTCAAGATTCTTTGTCTGGCGAGAATTTAAACGAGGAGGAAAAAGCCCAGCGGGATATGTGCTTGGAGCTGCTGTTCGAACACATCTTGGACAGCAATGCTTACACCAGATCGAAAATATTACAGGTGTGGCACCGCCTCTGCTGCGAAGGTGCCGTTCCTTTGGCGCGCCAGGGAAAACTTTTGAAATGCGTCAGTGCACGACTTGAAGACAAAAGTGCACTGGTGCGAAAACAAGCCTTGCAACTTCTTCGAGCTCTGCTGCAGGGGAATCCCTATGCTGCGAAAGTATGAGAAAAATCTGAATTCCTTCCTGAGAAAAGGATGTTCTAAAAAACACTGTAAATTCATGCACCGAATTGTATCGAAGATTTTATTTTATCGAAAATCATATTATGTAAAAATCGTACTATTTCGTCATTTTTACATAACTTTTCATGAAATTTTATATGTTTACGTAAAATTTGACGTTATTTTTAATGAAATTTTACGTTTTCCATAAAATTTCGTGATTTATTATACGAATTGAATTTTACAGAACTGAGTTACAGTACAACATTTTACAAACTGTAAATACTTGCATTTTTCAGATGAATAAAGAAACTATCTTGAAACAATTAGAAACTGCAGAAGAAAAGTTGGCTGAGATTTTGAGCTCTGTCGTGGCGGAAAGTGGTCCTGGAGCAGATGTCAGGTTTGAACTTTGGGACACACAGGGTCCCAAGATTGCTAGTACCATCAGACAGATTATCGAAGACGAGGGTATATATTTGTCCTCCAAGTATACAATTACATATTACGATATTTCATATAAGTTAAGAAACGATTTTGAAAACCTCAATTTTGCAGAAAACCAGGAAGATCTCAACGAGAACATAGAGATCAATGAGGAAACATTCGAGCAGATTCGTCAACTGATGCTGAAGGGTAAAATTAAAAAAGCCGTCACTCTGACCAATCACATCAGTCGCGAAGTCTACAACATAAAAGGCATGAAGAACATCGACCATGACAGTCACGAGAAAGGTCTCCTGGCATTGCTGTACAAGATTTTCATTGACTCCGAGAACGTCAAGAGTTTAGACATGAAGAAAAACGTCGAAGAGAATCCTTTGAATGAGCGAAAGTGTCAGATGCAGAGCGACAAAATCAAAGTGGCAAAGCAGCTGGTCACTTACCTGAAGGTGTAACTTTTGGTCAACTTTTTCAACCAATTTAAAAAATTAACTTTTTACTCTTTCCAAATTTTGCATCTCAGGATGGCAAAAATTGTTCAACCAAGTTTTCAAACGAAACAAATTTTTTTCAACATTTATCAACAAATAACTTAGTTGTAAAACTGACTTAACGTTGTAAAAAATAGGAATTAACACCCAATAATTTCATTGTAGGAATGTTACGAATATGCTGACGAATTGGAAAAATGTCTGCCACTAGCTGAACATCTGCTGTTCTCCGTAACAGTGGGCGATGCAGTCGAATCTTGCACTTTTCTGGGAACAGCCTACCAGTTCCACGTAAAAGGTGCCGAGAAAGGTTTCAGACAAGCTCTTTTCCAAGTTTTCTACAGAGATCCGAGTGTGTCCAAAAACGTGGCTCTGGTTTACAGAGACGTTTATTTATCGAAAGAGCCGAATCACACTGAAAGACAGAGCGCATTGATCAGCGTGAGCAAACTTCTGGAATTACTGAAAGGTCTGGAGGGTAATCAGGTGAAGGCTCTGTCGACAATGATGATGTTGTGGAGAAAGAACAACGATTTGGACAACGAAATTATCAAAGTATTATTCCGGTTTCTCCTATTCTTTCCATTATTCCACTTTCGTTGAATGAATGAATAATTGAAACTATTTTTGGAAATAGGTTCTTTGGGAGACATTCGCTCTGAAGATTCCAGACACCACTCCAGAGAACAGTAGAGGAGCATTGCTACTTTTGATTTTGGTGGCGAAATCTGAACCGGCCATTATAATCGAAAATTTGGATGCGCTGATCAAAGTAGGATTCGGTCCTAGATCGGAGGAGGATTTGCTTTTGGCCAGAGATACTTGCAAAGCTCTGCTCCGAATTCATCAGACTGGAAACGATAATCAGATAGGACCTCTTCGGTTGGTGCAAATCAAAATAAAAATAATTAAAAAATTATAATTTTAGAAATACAGGATTTAATTAATCAATTTATTAATTTATTAATTAATTTAAATTAAAAAGTAATTAAGTTTTTTATTCATTTTTCAATTTTAATTAATTAATTTATGCATTTATTTATTTGCAAAAACATATATATGTTTCATCATTGATTTTATAATTAATTTCATTCCAGTTATCCCAACGACCACGAAATTTTCGTAAAGATCTCAAAGATGTTGCTCGACAACTGTTATACTATGGAAGACAGAAGTTTCGTATCTTTCGCAATCGATGCTGTGAATGCTATTTATCACGTACGTTTTATGCTCTATCAACTCAAAACCTCCATTCTACATTCATAACTTCAATATTTTTAATAACTTTCATTTTCAGTTGGCAGATTGTCCAGAAGAACTCATATCCCAGATTCTCATGAAACTAACTAAGCAATTCACAGACAACGACAAATCTACCGTGCCTCGACATTCTCTTAGAAACATTTTGACCCTTGTAGGTCACATTGGCATAAGAGAAATGGTGCATATGGACATCGACGTCTACAAGGAACTGAAACGCAGAAACGCGATCAGCAACGCGAAAAAGCAAAATGAGCAGAACAAAACTGAAACTGGGAGACTGTCGAGTGCTTCGATCGTTTCGACCGCTAGTGCATCTATTTCTCTGCGTCACAAAGAGGTAAATGCAGACTTTTTTGCAGTTACTGTGAATGATATTAAAAATATTAGAAATTTAATTTGCAATTTATCATTATAGGCCCACAATACCACTGAAGTGGAAGAGAGTGGTGAGGAAAATGGCCTGGAAGGAGCTTCAGCCGATGACGCTGATGCGGAATTTATCCACAATCAGCTGGAAACAGAAGTGCTCAACGAGAGATTTATGCTATCAAAATTTGTGTATGTCATACAATATAATATATTCAGATTATCTTTGAGAAATAGCCTTAGTAACTTTGAAAACCTAGGAAAATTTTTTTCTTTCCTCACAACAAAATTTGTTATATTTTGTTGCCCCAAATCAACTTGCGTTTCTAAAAAAAACATGTCTAAATCTAAAAAAAAACGAAATCCAGATGTCGCTATTATGCAAAATTTTGTATTAATCACTTTTCCTTAATTTTCAGGCCACTTATTGTGGAAGTCTGCCAGAACCAAGACAAATACAATGACGAAGAAGTGCAAGCTGCTGCTGCTCTTGCACTGAGCAAATTTATGACCATCAGTTCACACTTCTGTAAGCAGTATCTGCAGTTATTAGTGACCATGTTGGAGAAGTCACCATACCCTGGAATCAGAAGCAACATCATCATAGGTTTGGCAGACTTGATGGGCAGATTTCCCAATGTGGTTGAACCTTGGAATTCGTTCATTTATGGCAGGCTTCACGACTCGATTGACGCTGTTAGGATGACCTGCGTCAAGATGCTGTCTAACTTGATCATGAGAGAGATGATTCGGGTGAAGGGTCAGGTGGCGGAATTGGCTTTGTGTATAATGGACAAGAACGACGACATTCGAAATTACACAAAACAGTTCTTCAGGGATTTGTCTTTGAAGGCGAACTCATTATACAACATTATGCCTGATATCATTTCGTGTCTGACCAACCCGGAAAGGAACATTGAAGCTGACAAATTCGAGGAAGTCATCAAGTGGGCAAAATGATTTTTCTTAATAAATTTACATTTTGGGGTGTTTAAAAAAGAATCATTATTCTTTGTTCATTATTATAATCTATTTTAATTCATCTAAAGAGAAAACAGGGAAAAAATTATCATATCAGTTGAATTCAATGAAAATTCTTGACGATTAATAGCCAAAATAGTTTCATCTCATTAAAATAGATTCTTACTTTGCTTTTTCCAAGAAACCAATTATCAAGACTAATAGATTTGTTCAATACACCCAAAATCTGCATTTCTAATTTCTTTTATATTTCAGTATAAATTATGTGACTCACCACATTCCTTGATTTAATTTCAGATTCATTCTGGCATTATTACAAAAGGAAAAGCACATCGATTCTGTTATCGAGAAAATTTGCGCGAGGTTCCAATTGGCTACCACTGAAAATCAGATAGAGAATTTGTCCTTCTGTTTATCGTTGCTCCAATTCAACGTGAAAAGTACGAATCCTCGACTAAGTCCTTTCCAGTATTTAATGCAAAGTTTAAATTTGGATGATACACTTTTATGAATCGAGTAATTGTGATAATTAATTTCGATCTTTCTTTTCAGGTTTCAAGAATCTGATCGAATTTGTACCAAAAATGAAAGAGATCATTCACCACAAGGCAGTTTACCGCGCGATGTGCAACATTATAACTCAGGGTAAAAAGAAGCCGGAAACTACACAGCCGGCTACGGAGTTGGAGGAGAAAATCAATGAGTTGCTGGATATGCCAGAAAACGCAGAGTTGCTCGCGGATAGAATGGCAATGCCTCCTCCGACAGCTCCACCAAAACGCGGTCGCAAGCCGAGAAAGAAGAAGACGCAAGAAAGCGATGAAGATGAGGACAGTGATGACGATGAATCAGCCAATAGTGAGGATTTTATCCAAATTAGATAAAACTGAATTTCTTTTTAGAAAAAATGCTGAATGAATTAAAAAATATTTAACTTTTAATTTTCAGACAAAAGAAGCCAAAAAACGAAGAAAAAACAAAACGATTCAAGTTCCGGATCAGACTCAGAACCCGAATCGAGGCGTACGCTAATTTTTTATTTATTTTTTTTTTTTTTTGCATATTTTTAGGGTATTTTTAGGTAATTATCAATTATTTTCATATGTTGCAGAGAAAAAATTAAAGAGGCCTAGCAAAAGTAAAGGACGAACGCAATCGAAGCGTGCAGATTCCGACAGCGATTCGGATGAGAGACAAAGTGAGATATTTCGAAGAATAAATTTTCCTTATTTTTCATTTGTTTACATACGGTTTGATAAACATAAATTATTTTGTTCTAGAAACACAAACGCCAAGAACTTCCCGAAGGAACGCGAAGAAAGTGCAATCAGATTCAGACAGTGATGAGGAAGCACAGAGGAGAAAACCAAATTCGAATTCTGGATCAGACTCTGATTCCAAATCGAACCGTAAGTCATCCCTTTTTCACAACTAACATATTCTATTGGATTAAATTTTACTATAATTATTCTCTAACATTGCAGAGGGTAAACTAAAGAAAGTTGGTAAAGGTAGTTCTTCATCAAAATCCAAACCAACGCAGTCTGGCAGCGATTCAGATGAAAGACAAAGTGAGTTTTATTTTAAAAAATGAAACTGTAAAATTGTATTTTTGTTTAGCAGTACTCTATCACCTCAGTAAAAAGAAACATATTTTGGCAATAAATTAAAAATATATTTCCAGCATATTTTCAATATATTGTGTCATTATGTTGCCAATAAATGTAAAATCTCAGTAAGTTGAAAATACATTTTCCTATTTACCAGGATACTATATTACTGTATTAGCAACTTAACTATTAAGTAAATTATTAATAATCAATTCTGTACTACTTTTTAGGTAAACTTCCAAGAAAGAAAGGATTGTCGGAGAGAAATAAAGAGACTTCCAACTCAAAGAAAGGGCGAAGTACACGTTCATCAAACCGATTGTCACTATCATCGCCAGCGACACGAACCAAGAGAGCCAAAAAATAAATCATATCAGCTGTCCAATCAACAATTTCTATTTATCTTACTAACTAGATTTAACTACCTTACATAAGTAAAGTTATTTATAAATAAGTATTGTAATATTCTGAGCGTCATGTATAATTTTCCATAAAAAGAACAAATCTATTAAGTTGCTATTACGAACTCTGTCTTGGGATAGTGTTTCATTCCTCTGATTCACACGGATTCACCGACACAAGTGAAAAGAGGTCCACGCAAGGAATTTCTTCTAACCTACCATCAGTTATTTGCCAATCTCAGAAACATCACTAAATAGATCTGTTTCGCTGTGAAAAGACAAGCTTCATTTAGAAATTGGTAATAATTAATTATGTATTTTTGATTAACGTCTATGTGTTGTCGTTTTATTTGTTTGAGATTTATGACCAATTAATTAAGCAGACTAGTTTAAAAGGTGACATCCAAGTGTCCAAATCACTTGGATGTCACCTTTTTTATTCGTTAGTAATGTTTCGACCAATGGAGATGGCCCTCATCAGACAATTTCTAAAATATTTGTACAATAATTTTAAAGTTGACTTTACAGAAAACAAAACATACGTTTTTGGAACTCAGGTATATGTTAAGATATAAAACCACAATTGTCAATAAAATTGAAGATAAATTCGTAATTTTGTCAAAAAGGGCAAAGGCAGACTCAAAAAACTCCGACAACATTTACACCTGCAAAACATAATGCCTTAACTACACACATGATCAACAATGATCACAGTATGAATTGGACCAACCCGAGAGTTTTAGACCGAGAGGCACATTGGAACAAACGTAACATCTCTGAAATGCTCCACATAAAAACTCTTAAAAACTCCCTTAATAAACAGTGTGATACTGAAAAACTAAACAAGATTTATGACAAAATCTTGACAACTTGACAATCGAAATCTGTCTTTTCAACATCACACTGTTATTGTCCTTTCATATTGCTCAATATCATACATATACCACTACATACACTTATTTATTTCCACCCACTGTCATTGTTATCATCACATAACTTACTCACTCAGTTGAATGTCACCATTTGTATTGCCCATACGTTTTTGACCTTATTGCCCCTCGTGGCAATAAATATTATTTATTTCAATACGGACAATGTTTGTTTGCACATTCACCATCAGGTTAGTTTTATCTTAACATATAACTGAGTTCCAAAAACGTATGTTTTGTTTTCTGTAAAGTCAGCTTTAAAATCATTGTACAAATGTTGTAGAAATTGTCTAATGAGGGCCATCTCCCTCAAATAAAAAAGGTGACATCCATTTGGACACACTAATCTGTTTAATTAATTGGTCATAAACCTCAAACAAATAATTTCAAAAGAATTTCATTGTAATGGATGTGGACAAATTGCGTTTATTCTATTAAATAATGAAAACTTCAAACTTTTATCTAAACGAAAAATTAATATATGTTAAAGTCAAGAAAGTTGAGAATTTGTCTTAACATATCAAAATCGTCAAAAATGTATAAATCGTTAACTAATAATAATAACAACTGATATAATATAGTTATATAATAATGATATCAAAATAATATAAAAGTACAATTGAAATAAAATAAATAAAAATAGTTTTCTTCGTTTTGCTGGTTAACAAACAAAAACACTTGATATCAAATAAGTTTATCATAAAGAAGGAAGGATAAATTTAATTTGAACTTATTTTTATTTTTTATCGAATTATCGAATTAATTATCGATTATTTACAGGTGTATTAATTCAATTTCATTTGATATAAATAATGGAAGAGCTGGATGAACGATGGACGTTTTTTGCCTTTTGGACTAGTCTGCTGATTTTGAAACTGATGCTCTTCACATGGTTCACAGGACGTTATCGGGTTTTTTATAACGTAAACTAAAGTTTTTACCTTTTTTTTCTTGGTTACTTCTTGGTTATTTCTTGGTTATATTCTATTTTACTAAATGATATTAATTTTAATGACAATGCAGGTAATACACAGCGAAGAAGATAGGATGTGGATGGAAAGTTCAAAGGTCATTCTGTGTCCAACAGGTGGGGGACACCTGGAGATCAATCGGATACGATCTTGTCATCAAAACAATTTGGAAGCTGTTTTGTTGTTTTCAGTTATAGTTCCTTTGTGGTTACTCACAATTCCGACCATTTTGACTGTGAAATTGGTGATATATGCATTTGTATTCTCCAGAATAATGTACACATTTATATCTATGACTGCATTATTTGATAAAAGACCGATTTACCAACGTGTTTTTTGGTATATAAATTATTCTATTCTGTTGTATTTAAGTGGCATGACTTTTTGTAAATATATAACTTTATAAATATGACGAAATAAAAAGATGGTTTTAATACAAATTGAATTATTTGAGGAATTTTGAAAATCCCGCTAAAAACACTAGTGCCACCTTGAGTTGACAAAGTTGTTCGTTGAAGATGGCGTTGGTATGAATGAAATGAAGTATTTATGTTTTTATGTTCCATGGAACATGTGACTGTTTTGACGTAAAGTTGTTTACGTTTCGTTCCTAGTTTTGATTTTAATTGGTGTCAGTTTGATGAATTTGAAAAAATGCCGGTGCCTTGTTCGACGAATTGCGGGAAGCCCGCTGTGTTGAAGGTAAATAGGAATTCGATATTTATTTCGGATAGAATTTGGTAAATGCTTTGTAGAGGTTATATTATAAAATTGTATTTTGTAATATTAAATCAAATATTATGACTTTGGAAATATTTTTTTATACATTACATATTTAATTTTTTATAACATCTTTTTATTATATAGCAGTATCTATTTTTGGTTTTTATATTGAAAATGTATTATTTAATATTTTATGATTTAATCTGATTTATTTCTAGAGACCTAAAACAGGAGACGCTCTATGCAAAGAATGTTTTTACTGGGCTTTCGAGTCGGAAATCCACCACACAATTGTTAACGCAAAATTGTTCAAAGAAGGGGACAAAGTGGCAATAGGTGCTTCAGGAGGAAAAGATTCAACAGTTTTAGCTCACGTAATGAAACTGTTGAATGAGCGTTATAATTATGGACTGAATCTGTTTTTATTATCAATTGATGAGGGTATCACAGGTACTAATAAAAATTCTAATAAAATGAGAATAAATTGAAGTTTTCCTTTCAATTCCAATTACAAAAACCAAAATAAATTTTTTAGCTGTAAACCATTGTGTATCATATTTCTGAATTCATTTCAACATTTGAATAAAATGAATAAAACTCTTTAAATAAAAAAATTCTTTTTTCCTTACAGGATATCGTGATGACAGTCTCGAGACTGTGAAGCAAAACAGAGATGATTATCAGTTACCTTTAAAAATATTGTCATACAAAGATTTGTATGGGTGGACGATGGATGCTATTGTAGAGCAGGTAAGAGTCATCAAATTTGATCTTCTGCCAAGAGAAAAATTATACTTAAACAACAAAACAGATTAAAATTATGAACAGTCTCCTTGCTTTATTATTTAATGTCATACATTGTGTAAAATGTTTCAGATAGGACGAAAAAACAACTGTACTTTCTGCGGAGTATTCCGAAGGCAAGCATTGGATCGAGGTGCAGCTTTATTAGGTGTTAATTGCATTGCGACTGGTCACAATGCAGATGATATTGCTGAAACTGTACTAATGAATGTACTTAGAGGAGATATTGCTCGGTTACAGAGATGTACATCTATAATTACGGTAATATAGCATATTTCAGAAAATAAATTAGGGAGTCAACTCAGAACTTGTAAAAAATTGTCCAAATTATTCAAGCAGTCGAGAGATTTTAAAACATGTTGAAACTTATTCAAACACGTTTTTTTTAAATAACCCCGACTTTGAAAATATTTTAAAATATTTTTTATAATTTTTAGAAAATATTTTAATGTCTGATGTAAAAAATAGTTCCTAAATATTTTAATATATTTACTAAATAATAAGCAAGAATGTACACAAAAAATAAGAAATAATTCAATCAACAACGAATTTCTACTTTCCTGAAAATCCTATTAATATAATTCATATTATTTTTATTTATTTCCGTTTTATTCTCAACATAACAAATGTATAATTCCACAGGCAGGAGAGGACTCAATACCCCGTTGCAAGCCCCTGAAGTACGCCTACGAGAAGGAAATCGTAATGTACGCCTACTTCAAGAAACTCGTATACTTCTCCACCGAGTGCATCTTCGCGCCGAACGCCTACCGGGGCCACGCCCGAGCCTTCCTCAAGGACCTGGAAAAAATCCGACCCTCCTCCATCATCGACATCATTCACTCGGGTAATGCAAACAAAAACCAAACCCCATCTGAGACACTGCCCTTTATTTTCAACATCGTCCCCAGAACGTAAATTATATTACATTTTATGTACACATAATTTCTCGGCACACGTATCACGATTCTACATGTGTTTTCCTCTTTCTAATGCTCAGAATAAACAGTTAATGCCACTGGTCGATGGTTTAACATTCGCGACTTGTTCTTGCAGGGGAACGGCTGCAAGTGAAAAGCGGCGTCAAACTTCCGGAGCGACGAAATTGCGCGCGCTGCGGCTTCGTCTCTAGTCAAGAAATCTGCAAAGCCTGCGTGCTGTTGGAAGGCCTAAATCGGGGCCTGCCCAGATTAGGCATCGGGAAGTCCAACAAGGCGCGCATGCTTATGCAGAAGAATTTCGAGATTTGAGGGCAACGTTTGTAGTAAAAATATATTTCCTATTTTTATAAATTACACGACGGACAAAATATATAAACGATACAATATGGCATATCCAAAATCGTTTCTCCTTTTTTTCTGCGCTTTGATTTCGCTTTCTCCGGAGGCTAATTAGGATAATTAAGATTGAGGCGGTCAGACGATGTAAGCCGGGGACTTCTGCACGATCGGCTTCCTGCAGATCGGGCAGTCGGTGATGATCTGTTCGGCGCAGTCCTCGCATAGACACACGTGGCCACAGGGTAGTAGGATGATCTCACGTGGGTGTATGCGACAGACGATGCAGCGCTGGTCCTCGCGGAGGTCCGTGTCGCGGACACGCTGTCGTCGCTCTTTGCGAGATGCCGCCAGGTCCCGGCGCATTTGGTTGGCTATTCGTTCCTCCTCCCGGTTCCTCCAGATTCGTCGCACCACGACGCCTCCCAGAACGACACCAATTGTGCCAAATAGTAAACAGAGCCATCTGGAGGGGACATTTTTTATGTTATTTATTTCATATATAAAGAGGCAGAGGAATAATACAAATATATTCAGTGTTAGCAGAGAAGAACACCAATATTCAGATTGCCTGATGAAGAACTCCAAAATTCAGAATGTCGGATGAAAAACCCCAGTGTTCAGATAGTAAAAGAATGAATCCAGATTTCATATTGTCTGATGAAGAACCTCAATGTTCAAATTCATTTTTGACATACTTTAGTTTGGTGTAAAAGTTTGTTCATTCATTTTTAAGCAAACTTCTTTGCTTCTTTAAGCAAAAAAAATTTTTTTTATTGTTTACGTCTTTCTTTTTTGTTGTACATTTTGAAAGTTCATGTTTCAGTTATTTATACAATTTTGAAGTAAAACATTTTAATTTTTATACCAAACTAAAGTAAGTGTGCCTAGAATTAATCTTGATGTCGAAGTTTTTTTGGTCAATTAGAACATTCGGATTCTTCTGCAGAAATCGGAATATTGGGATTCTTCTTGGGCTATCTGAACACTGGGATTTTTCATTGGACAATCTTAACTTTGGGGTTATTGAACCGACAAACTGAATATTCGGGCTCTTCATCCGACAATTTGAATATTGGGGTGCTTTATCGAACAATCTGAATATTGGAATTCTTCTTTGGCATCATCGATGTCATATACATATGGCTTTGTGTCGAAAAAGACTTCTCATAGAATTCTATGCTATTCGTACAAAAGGTTTTTGCACATTGTTTTTAAATTCAAACAGTGGCAAATTTATAATATAGTTCAGATTTATTTGCGAGTCTGCATATTCTGGATAGGAGCTCAAAGTAAGAATGGTTTGTGCGAACGGTTGGAATGAAGAATAGCGAGTCATTATTTCTAAGATTACGGGACGGTATTTAAAATTATACTTGTGATAGTACTTGCGGAGAATCATTATAGTTATATAAAAGTTAATATAGAAACATAACTTCTTCTAAGTCTATATGAGACTGTAACGAACTTAAATCTGACATTTGCGCAATTTGGAAATAGTTGTGAAATACACGAAATTGTTGGTTTATAGTTGAGATCGATAGATTGCGGGATTGGAATGTAAGATTGTTGACAGAGGTGAAAGGTTACTCAAAGTTTCCAACATCCGATCCGAATCAATTCCATTTAAAAAGTTCTGATTGCAAAAAGGAGACAAGACTAATTTGGTTAAAAATGTACAATTTGTAGCAAAATGGGCAAAATGGCGACCAATGAGAAATCAGAATTCTTCAAATCGTTAAGCGAAATAATTGTATAAAATTGTAAATCAAAATGTTGGTATACTTGGATTAAATTGTATCAATCTGGAACTCTTCAGTTCAATTCTGCCGCCGTTTTGATTTGCAATTTAATAAAATTATTTCCTATGTTTTGAAAAATACTGATTTCTCATTGGTCCCCATTTATTACAATTTGACACTTTTCACATGTTCAAAGGATAAAAAAGGTTACAGTTTCAGTTGAAACTAAATCAATAAATATTCTTAGTCTGGGAAAAGATCATAGTCCATGAAAAAATATTTTTGTTGAATTTGTTTGATAATCGATGTATTGCATTTTTAAAGTAAGAAAATTAACGAGGTAGGAAATATGCTATTTTGTACATATTATGCTGATTTCTATTCATTCTTTAACATATAAGTAAAACTCTGCAATTGAATGGAAAGCATTACCTGTACGTTCGTTTACGTTCGTCTAAAGTTCTTAATAAGGAACTTATCGACATCGTTGTTAAATAGAATGGTGTACCATTCACTGGTGGCTGTAAAACCAACGAATGCGGTTTTTCTGACGGCGAAGATAATTCTCCAATCCCAGTTATGACTGCTCCTTCCCGGAGCATCTCTTCCGTCGATTGAAGACCTCTTTGTCGAACTCCTTCATTAATAAAAAAATACACAGCATAAATTAAATCATACTATTTAACTTCATTACAATGTCAGATTTTTAGGAAAAAAAATGTTATGAATAATGTTTTTTATTAGAAAAAAGAAATATATGGTTAGCATATAAAAACCTGTTAAGAATCCCCAAACATGTGCCCAAAATGAAGGCACGATTGGTTCAAAGTAGTCAGATACAGTATCCAAATCCAAAATTTCAGCTGCTAATGCATCAGAGATCTCAACCTGGAATCTTCCATTTTTTAATGCGAATGGTACTTTGTTATATGTTTCTTGCACAATTCTTTCCTGGTCAGTCCTGAAAAACATTAATTTTTATTGGATATATATCGTGTTATCGGTATGTAACATTATTTAACACAAATTAAATTTTCAATGTACCATATTTTCATATTTAATATTATATCTTCAATACTCCCTGCAAAAATTATTTGATAGACATGGATAGAACAATTGGATTTTTGTCTCGATATCATATTCATTTTTAAACATTCGGAATTCCATTAGACTACTTTAAATGCTAAAGCAGTTGAATGAATGCGACTTAGAATTCAAAATATTTTTTGAATTCCCATTATCATCAATTTCAAAACATGTTTGATTGAGATTGAAAAGAATAGAAAAGAATTCAATTTTTTCTGAATGCAGATTGAGAAATTGAATAAAAACGAATTCATTTTCAAGAATTCAGAATTTGGAATGGAATCAAAAATAAAAATGGTTTCGAAAATTTTGTCTTCGAGGAATTTATTATTTTAATTTTTTTAAATTAATTTCTATTAATTTCTATCAAATTTTAGAATAATATTGAAATGTTTAATGTTAATTAGAATCGCCATGAAATTTAATAATAATTTAATAATAATTACATAGCAATTTGTGGCATTGAGCCATTAAAGGGTTAAGCTTAAATTATTAAGAGGATACTGTTTTACCATAAGTTTCAATTGAATTTCGTATAAATGAAGTCTGTTGCTCATTTAGCGCAACATCAAAACAAAAATAATATAATTATGAAAATAAGTTACCAAAATCCAGCAGTGCATCTGGCGATGACGTGCTCCTTAACACTAAGTTTCTGAATGACTCCTTTGACATTAGTATTATTAACGCTTTGCAACGGTTCGCCTAAAGCTTTCACTGCTCCTCTTATGGCTATGTAATCACATTTCCCTCCATTATTGTTTACAATATCTGTCAGGTCTGACCCCACTTCGTGGAACTCCGCTCCCTGAAAACCAAAACCCCATTACCAAAGTGTCATTATCAAAATAGTAACAATTTAGGCAAGTTCTCCTTGAAAAATTCTGCATTCTTCAAGACATCTTTCAGTCGAGAAGGTTACATAACTTTTTTTAATAAACTCGACGAAATTGTCATTGCTGAGGAAAAGCTCGGAGTTCGTTGGTTAAAACCAACGTAATACAGAAATAAACAAATGTCAAGTGAACCCACCTTGATTGACGTGATGGCATGCTTGCAATGATAATATTGTTTCAGGCAGATGCCAAAAATGATGGTGTCAATCCCCAGAGCGACGAATTCCCCGAGATAGTCCATATTTTGAAGCTTAGGTTATGAACGACAGTCGGCTGTTGACATTAGGACCAGGGGGGGTACACTCCCATGACAGATTTTTGTCGCTCCAGTACGGTAGTGAAGTTAGCCGCGCAACGTAGCGCGACCGATAAAATCAAATGTTTACAAACTGGGAAGGTTTGAGATTTATTATGTTTCAACTTCACAAACCGTTCAAAAATAGATCTGCATTAAGAAAATTCTTAAAGTCCTGTGAAAACTTCTCAAAATTGGAGCAAAATTGGATCTCTGAAAAATTCTTATAGTCCTCTGAAAACCTCTCAAAATTGGAGTAAAACTGGATCTCTGACAAATTCTGAAAAAACTATGACAGTCCCAATTTTTTTGAAATGTTTCAGAGTTTTCAGAGAAAATTCTGAAAATCTCTGTTCCAATCTCAGTATCAATTTGCAGAGATTTTTTAGAGATTTTTAGAGATTTTCAGAGATTTTAGAGATATTCAAAGATTTTAAGACGTTGCAGAGTGTTTTTCAGATATTTTCAGAGATTTTATTTCTACAAAGGTTTCTCAATTTTCTATCATATTTTTGTTACAATTGTTAAATAAAAACTATACTTTGAACGGTTTGTGAATTTGAAGTATATAACCCAAGCATTCCCAGTTCGTAAACATTCGATTTTATTGGTCACGCTAGGTTGCGCGGTTAACTTCACTACCGTATCGCACCGACCAAAATTTGTCATGGGGGTGTACTTTGTATTCTTTGACACATCCGAGGTGGCAATCTCGTGGATCAGACTTTCAGCGTTTTGCGGTCAACGCGAACTGCATTCTAGCGAAATCGACTCAGCTTTTCCCAAATATTTCCATGATTAGTCGAAGGTCAAAGAGTGCGAGACCTGTTTTATCGACTGAGTCGATTCGTTTTGAATGAAGGCTTTGATGACAGGGGGCGCAATATGTTCGGTTAGGAAGGAAGTTCGAATAAACGAAAAAAATGGGATTGTTTTGAAGGAGCATATTTTGAATACCAATTTTTTTAGGTTTTTAATTTGATTTTGAAAAATCGATAAGAAGCGGGAAAGTAACTAAGTTTGATTTATTTATAAGAGAACGAAAATATTTTTGAAGTGCAATTTTTTGAAGAAAATGTGGAAATTGTGAGATTGTTTTTAATTTAAATTACGGTGCCGCTAGCTTTTTAAAATTTTATTATTTTAAAATTTGTTATGTTTATAGTTGAGTATTAATTAATTAATTAAAAAGTATGAGAAACCGTGAACAATATTTAAAAAGTCTTCAATTTTGTTTGAACATTCGATTACATAAAAAAACTTTCAAATGAGTCTTGTATATATAACGATTCTCGTCGATTTTTTACTTTCTTACTTCTGTGTAGGTCGTGGGTTTAAGAACTACATACGAACATATTAAACAAATTTTTTCAGGTATTTTCAAACATAATACGAGATAAGTGTGCACCGAAAATTGAAGTAAGTAATTATTTTTAAAAACCACTTTTATTTATTTTGAAATACTTAAAAATCTCTGATTTTGAGGGGGTATTCATTTCTTCAACAATTTCTGCGACGCATTTTTACAGAGACGTTAAAAAAAGTCTCAAATCTTTTTACAAACGATAAAGCCGATTTGAGTCATTCACCGATTCACAATAATTTATCTTCAATCCTCGTTAACTCTTTCTACCTCCCACTTTAGACCTCATCTAAATTTCGCAAACATTTTGCAATCCCCCACTCTCATCGACTACAATAATTGCCTCCACTTTACGCAAAAACATCCCTCCAAAATGACAAATTCAACAAGTATCATCCAAACTGAGGTATTTACCGCACCATCCTCGCTTTAAGCGGCTGCGAATAATGCTGCCACTGAAAAAAGCGGGGGATAATTGATCGGCCTTTTTTGCGCGCCCCTATTTTTAATTACAACGGCACATTGTGCGCGGCGCAAAAAACGTCCTCATTACCGCGACAGTGCGCGCAACTTCGGATCGACGTGTTATTTTTTGCGCGCGCTCGCCGGTCCGCGGACCACTGCCACGCAAATGAGATCGCGCGCGCGAGACCGTTGCACCCGCAAGTTCAGAGATACTTTCCAATTTCGCCCGCGTCGCAGCCGTCATTCGCGATCGATCCGTCGCGGCCGACAATTATAACTGCCGCGACGTTAAAAATACGCGATCGATTTTGGCGGCCATTGGCGATCGCGTTATCGGCGTTTCTCCCGAATTATCGGCTGCGTGAAAGACTCTTCAAACAAGCACCGGTTATTTTCGATGCGGCGTACAGTGGTCCAGAAAAGAAACGCCCTAACCAAAATACGAAATGAATATTTCATCGAAACGAGTAGAAATAAATTAATAATTAATCTTTTTCATCAAATGAATTTATTTAGGGAAACTCCGAATATATCATTTGATTTTTAATTCCATTCTATTCCATTCTGTTTCGGTGACGAATTAATGTATTCGACAATTTTTTAAATCATTTTTTTATTTTGCTAAATACATTCAAAAATATAAAATTGGATTCATTTCGATTCTTTCCAGTTGTAGTTAGATCGACATTTAGAACAAAGTTTAACTTTAAATAAAAAATGGAAATTCATTGAACATAGTATTAAAACACGGTTAAATGGATTTTTGACAATTGCATTTGTTCTTAATTATTTTTTCTTAACGTAAAATAAGTTTCATTTAAAAAAAGAAAAATTGGTTATATTTGTTTTCATAATATTTTTAGGTAACAAGTCATTCCGTTATTTCCGGGATTTCGCAAGAATGCTCTTCATTCTTCCAAAGATTTGTATGTAAACAAACGACTATGCTCCACCAGCACACTGTTCTCCGAAAAAACTTGCACTTTACTCTTTATCCAAAACAAGATAAAGAACAAGTCAGAAACGGTAAACTTAGCGTGGATTTCCGAGAATGTAGCCAAATTGGCCCGATTTAGTAATTTGTTTACAAATGTATGTTCTCGTATTTTTTCGAGGAATGTTTGTTGCTCACATACACTTGATCAGAATGCCAAAAGGGGCCCTACGTTTGTTCACTTTTTCGGTGGGTTAGTGCTTGCTTTACTTTTGCGACTTTGATAGTTTTGGATTTAAATTTAAGTTCGGGGGAAGCGTCACATTTCCGCATTGCAAGAAACGCAGCTCTTTCTGTATGCTAATGTCTTTTATCAGCCTGCTGGCAACTCTTGCCAAGAAAAGCGACCAGTTGCATAACAATGCTTTGAGGCATTATGTAGTAAAAGACAAACAGTGCAATCTTACAATGTCGAAACCTTGGCTCTGTTCGACGCATAAATATTGAGGCACTGCACGCTAGATTTTGAACACGCGTGTACCGCGGTCACATTTACAAGCGAATGACCGACTTGTTCGGTTCGATTGGTGTCATCGTCGTTTCGGGGAGACAGCTTTTATCGGAGAGTTGGAAGACAAACTTGGTGAAATGTGGGATTGCAATTTTAATTTCATTTTTATTTTTCAGTTTTAACAGTCTCAGAACTTTACTGTAGAAAAGGAGGAATTGAAAGCAATAGATACCAATTTGAATTCTATTGCCTTTAAAAAAAGGAATTCATTTCAGACGATTTCTGTTGCCTTCAATTTATTTCTATGTTTTCTATTTATTATTTCTATGTTTTATCTTTTAAACATATTCTTATAGTGTTGTTTATTATGATTAAAAATAAATCTTTTAGTATTTTTTCTTATTCCAAAAGAAATTTATAATTCCAAAAGAAACAGAAATTTTAATCGTCCAATTGATTTTTTTAAATATAGTACAATTCAAGTTGATTTTCATTTCATTTCCTCGTTTTTTGCAGGGATATTTGTCCGAAGAACACATATTCAAGGGATATTGCTCATAATTTCTAATAGGATATACCGGAATCTATAAAAATGTTGGTAATTGTACATTTGTAAGACTGGGATTGAATTTCTTTTGACATAAAAATAATAAATAATTGCTACAATATTTTTAAGATCTTACCACGGTATCTTGGGAAAATGCCTGACCATTTGAAACCGAGGAAAAAGAGCCGTGCCGCATCCCGTTTGCAGTTTCTTACCCTGCCATGCGGACATCGATTTGGCCCGATACCTTGATTTCGGCAGGCAATACGCAAACTTTGACCCATAAAGCCATCCGGGATACTGGTTTACGGGAGCACGGCTCATGCGAGATGCATACCTAGAATCACTCATTTCGAAGTGACTGATATGACGAAGTATTTCAAATCTGACGATGGGACCCTGTATTTAAAAAAATGTTCAAAAAAGGGTACGAAAAAAATATACAGAGACTAGAAATATGCAGAAAATAGAAATAAAACCTTTGAAACATTCTTGGAAAACCTTCGAAAAAAGAAAATTTCGGTTAGCAAAAGATTATTCCTCTTATAATAAGAATATTCCATATATTATTTATTATATTCCATTAGTTCAATCGTAGAATTTAAGATGCAGTGCCAGGACTGAAATTGTATAAAAATAATATTGAAATCGATTTATCCCTCTTTTTATTTTTGAAGTTTACCAGAACTGAGTTCTTGGCAACTCAGTTTTAATTCGATTTAACTGTTTTTTTATTTAAAAATAAAAAATTATATAAATCGACTGAAGATTATCGATTTTAGCTGTTTAGATTGCAAGTCCTAAAGAAATACAAACTAATATAAAATCTAAGGTTGTAATAAAAACAAACAAATGTTTATTACTCTACACCAACACATTCTTGTAAGCTGACTTCATTTCTGAATCGAATCGCAGAAATAAATCACATTACGCACTTCCTATTGAAGTAAACTGAACGAAAACTTCAATACCTCTAGTTGATCATTCCTACGCTCATTAAAAAGATTAACAGCGCGTCGGCAATAAAAAATTATTCTTCACCGTCGGGTGTCGCAGTTAGAACTCCAACACGACGCCCATTGTATTCAGATGAAGTTGTCTTTAATCGTACACGCGTTATTAATATTTATTCCACCTTGAGCTTTTGATGTACGTACAATAATCTGCTGATATGCAAGATAATCTGACGCCGGATAAAATCTATTGCGACAGGCGTGCAACTTTTCACGTGTATTACCAATATTTTCATCGTATTACAGCGAAGCGCAAATTGCTCTGCTTCAGCTGCCTTGCGTTTCCGACAAAATTATCTAACTCGCTGGTCGATGTGCGCCGGTGCAATTTTCTAAAAAAACTTACTTACCGTTACCTGATACAGAGCAATTTGTAGTCAAAACTGTTTAATGCCTTTGGAATATTGATGAATAATTAATCGCTGGTCTTCCTGCGTCCAAATTGTTGCTCGGGAAATTTGAATGAAACGCGCTGGATTATATGCATATTCGTGATTAAAATAATTACGCGCATATATCGTTATAACTGATCTTATATTCTCTGACGGTACGACAGTTTCTGGGCCAAAATCAGAGACCGGATTTGAAACAGTCGCACATAGGAAACTTTGTGTGGAAATATTTTAGGTCGACTGGTTTTTGGTAAGGAAATCATTTGATTTGAGTACCCACAAGCCTATGTTTTGAGTATTTTGAAAAACAGCCATTTTTTAAAGTAATTTTCAAAATTTCGAAAAGTCGAAAAAACATGTTTTTCTCACTTTTTAGTCTACATCATTAGGTTCGAATCGATAAAACCTTAATTCAATTCAAAATTCGGCAGTATTTACAGTGTTTTGAGAAATAGAACAAATTTTCAAAAAATCCCAAATTTGCCAAAAATTTGAATTTTTGAAAACTACTCCAAACATAGTCGTGTTTATACTCAAATCAAACAACTTCCATCGTCTAAACACGATAACATCGACAGATTTAATCTGAAATTAGTTGGAAAATAGTTTGTAACTCTCCACTCCGATCTCCGACAATAATTCCATCACCTGGAGACGTCGGTGTACACACCTTCGGTGGATCTCTGGAAACAATGGCAAGGTGATATCGATACTAATCGAGAAAACAAACGCCAGCAAATTACATAAGACAATGACATTTTATTGATAACAGGAAAGTTTCGGTTAATTTTGCGTTACAAATAAACGCGTTCCGCGCTCTCGTATGTACATCGATATAAAAGTATAAAAAATATATAGCGACGGGCCGTCGCCTCGGTTATCTTGCCGCGATGTGAATCCATAATTTACGAATCACGATAATTGACATCGCGCGTCTCACCAATCGCGAGACGGTTCTTCATCGGCGTCCTCTCCTACTTTATTATTCGAGCGACGAACTGAGATCATGTGCTTGACACTCTAGGTCTACTTAATAATACTTAAAAACAATTTGCGCAATTAAACGGGGAGAGGGAAAAAGCGCACCCGCGAAGGAGGGAAGCGCGAGAACGAACCGCACGGCGCCGCGCAAGCACGATCAATCGTATGTACAAATGTGTATAAATTAAATAGATGTCGATATAAATACTTTATGGCGACTCTGTCACCGACCGAGTATTCCTTGTTTGCGCGTCGCAGGCACATTCAAGCGTCAGAAATGGTCGCGGCGTTGCAAATGAAAAACTAATGCTGCTGATTTTACACGGAGACAAAAAGTATAGGAAAATGTAGTATAGAGTATGACAACTAGAAGTTGGAGGACTTTTAATTAATTTAATTGTATTTTAATTTAATTAATTTAACTTGTTAAGTTAATGAACTTCATAAAAAGGAAGTTTTGAACAAATAAGAAAAAATCCGTCCTCTGAATGTCGAGAAAAAAAGTTTGAACAGATTATAAAAAAATAATTATTTAAATTAAAAATTATAGAATGTTAAATAAAAATGTGTAAAAATCGTATGGTTTTATTTTTATCTAGACTATTCGAATCATTAGTATACGTTTTCTCTCCGTGTAGTTCCGTGATACACTCGTTTCATCATCGCACTAATTGTACAAAGTACTTGGATTGAACGGGCTATTAATAGAAAAGTAACGTCAATCTGAGACAAAGAATCGCGGTCCTGGCGAACCGACTAAAATCATTCTGCTTTTGCAACACGTTCATCTTACTGAAGTCTTTACATTTACCTTTCCAATTACATTGCATATGCCCAATTCGCAGTGCTGCAAATATACTATTTTTTCGACTTTACAACCACTTACAATTTTTTTGTTACGTGATAACGGTGAAATTCGGTCGGCCATAAAACCTGGCGACGACGGGGATTCGAACTCGACACTCGGGGGAAAGCGAAACCTCTTTTCCGCCCGAACCGGACAGACGTTTATTCGCGCAAAGTCCGTACAGATGCGTGACGTTTTCAGGGCACGTGTGCTGCCGCTCCGTAACGCGCGACGGGTATTAAATATTGCATGCGGATGTACTTAAGGTGTCACATTGATATGGCTGTGTTCAAAATTTGGACGTCTCATGAATAGATTTTAATAATGCGCGTCCAATATTACAGTTTTCACGTGCAATCTTCGTGGAAACGGGACTTACATTTTCATGCGGTAGTCACGTTTTCGTCGTCATATTGATTGGACATAACTTCTTCGATATTCATGTAAAAATTTTCGGAAACAAAAATCTTTTCCATTTATAAAAATGATCGAAAACAGAACTTTAATAATATTTTTACTTTTTTTAATTAAAAATATGCTTTTATTGTTTTTTTAATGTATAAAAATTAAACTCTACCTTCGTATTAATTTAAAACATTTTTTGTCTGATTTTTTTAACGTGAGCCCTCTGGCCAAGAGGATACGTACAGGCTTTGCACCTGAGAGTCGTTAGTTCAAGTCTCTATGTTGGTGTGAACACTTCTAATTTTTTGTAAACAAATCATACTTTTTTTTTAATTCCATTAAAAACTAAATTTAATAAGACTTGTTCCGATTTCAACTTTTGTTTAACCTAACATATTTGTTCTCAATTTGTATCTTATTTCGAAATACATTTTTTGTCTTATTCGAAAAATCGGACACCCTGAGAACATCCAGATTAGGGTGGTTTCCACGGATATGATCAAGCGCGATTTTAATGGCAGTTGTTCGCGCGTCGGTATGACCGATCGGTGACCTTGAAAGCGGTGCCGATTGAGGTCAATCGGGATGACATCCCACGAGATACGTGACGTCAGCGCGGCCGTTCATTAATGGTTTTTCTCGCGTTTTCGTTTAGCCGCCGTCGCTGTCGCCGGCTCGTTTTTATTCTCGTAAGGCAATATCGCGAGACCGCGTGGGTGTTGCCGACCTTTAGTTTCCCGCGGGCGACGTTGAACGTGGAAACGTCGCACGTACACTAATGTTTCTGTTTTTTCTCCCGTTAATTGGTTGCAATTGAACTGGGCATCGTTCATTTTTTATTCAAATGGACGAGGAGTTCAGGAGAAGTTACATGGAAGAAGTGTTCTGTCTTACACTCGCAAGTCACGCTAGGTGGTGCTAATTCGTAAAAAGCGCCATCTAGAGTGCGCCGTTACATTTGGTATACACAGAGTTTCTTTGACTAGAATCCGTTAATTACAGGAAGTTGAAGAAGACTTTTAAATTGGAGGAATTTGTATCAAAGTTTTGATGGGATTCTGAAAGCCGGTCCTCCCCCGAACTCTTCGTAAAGAACCACTGAGAAAACGGGAAACGACTGATCGAGTTCATTTACATATTTTGAAAGCTTTTTCAAATTCGACTCTTTGTCGTTTCCATCTTTCTCAGTTCTTTCTTACTTCCGGAGACAATACCGCCGCCTGGCGCCAAATCACAACGAAGAACGTAACTTTGTGCGTATTTCACCTGCGCTACTTTCAATTACAAAACTCTCTCTCTCTCACTCTCTATCTTTCTTTCCTCTGCCTATCTCTCTCCCGAAGAATCAATTCCGAATCTTTCGAAAAATAGTTGAACAAGTCTCCAAAAACGTCCGAAAATATATTCGTAGAAAAAGGTCGTAGGAAAATAGGCGATCCCCTGTCAAACTAGTTCCTGACCCCTCAAATGCAACCCCACCCCTTTCGTCTCTTCTCGACAAATAGCCGCAGATTCTCGCCGCGATAAACTTCGGTATCGCTTGAACTTTGCGACTGAAACACCTTGTTTTCTGTATTACAACAATTCCGTCGCGTTATCGAGTAAACAAGTCTAATCTACGTTTCTGTTAAAGCGCACGGCTCCGCCGAGAAAAGCAGATAAAGTCGCCCGGCGAAGCGTGGTCTCCCCCCATTCTGCGATTTTACGAGAAATTTCCGACTCGCAATTACGCGACGGTAAACCGGGTCGATTCGCGTCGGCACTCTATCTAAACACTTACTGAAAACGTACTTATGTACACTTATACACCGTGAATCACTGACTATCGGGTATTTATAATTTCGAACGTGACTTGTTATGCGTAACACGTAGGCAGTGATTGAACAATACGTGATAGTGAGATACATCGGCTACTTCGATTACATATTTACAGGCGTCGAATCGCGGGCAGTTTGCTGGATTTTGGAACACACTGTGTGAAATGTACCCTAGTCAAAACAGTCAGAATGGTCCATTTGATCCGTATGATATTTGACCAAAAATGCAGCATGGTCCAAATGATCTGTATTGGACCAAAAAGTCAAGTTGGTCCATATGGTCCATATAATTCTAGGCCAAAGAACAAACATGGTCCATGTGATTCGTATGGCATTGGACCAAACAATCATCATGGCCCATATGGTCCATATGATTCTAGACTAAAGAACCAGTATGGACCATATGATCCATATGGTTTTGGACCAAAAAGTCAATATGGTCCTTATGATATCAGACCAAAAAGTCAAACTGGCTGACTAGGTCCTATCAGACATTGAGTCAAAAAATGGTTCATAAGGTCCTACCAGATACTGGACCACGTCTGCCTGTTTTAAGCCAAGCAAAGTGGTGTTCCACCCGATAAATTTGTTTATACATATAATATTCATTATAATACACAAAACGCTAACAATTGACCCGGATTGACATCAATTCGCCTTACTGCCACCTCGATAGGTGAACTACCTTTTTCAAGAAGAGCTTCTCCGTAAATTGGTTGAATGATGAATGAAGAATAAATACGCGAATGGTCGGCTCCCGTCTGTTGCGAGGCAACAAGTCCGGCGTTTGATTAATAAATAATCGCGGATGACGACTGTCCGTTGAGTCGATCGTAGCGCCACTCCGACAGACGGACATTCCCTTGGTGTCTTACGTTATTATTAGTGGCGTTATTACTATTGGGTTTATTTGTTTAGACACTTTCCTTACAGATACGCCGTCCCTAAGAAACTCCTCTTAGCTTCTCCAAGAAGATGATCTCTTCATGTCTAACATGTCTTATTGCATCTGTGTTGCTGAAGTCTATGACTGTCGACACGAGTATGGCCTCAAAACGTCTGGTAAGACGGTTTAGAAAAAGGGTGACACGTGCAAGTCCTCAAGTACGACTAGACTAGTCATGTCAAGATTTCTGGGTAGGAAGACAACTCGAGTGGTCAGCGTATGACCACTGCTGGAGGAGTTCGGACGTCGGGCAGAGGTGTGCAAATTGGACTCGGTGACAGGAAACGAGAGTCGCCAAGTTTGAAACTGTCGAGCTAAACACGTAATACTGTAACCCGTGGTCGAAGTGGAAAGTTTGCGAGGAAAGAAAGAGGGAAAACTGCGTGAAAGAAGTTTGGTATTTGGTTGATTTACCAACTTCTTTACCAGGATTAAGAATTCTTGGAAGAGGAAGACAGATTTTTAAGTTGACCCAAAGAAGTTACCCTTCTTCAAGGGCTCAGTTAGAAAAAACTGTAGGTGACTCAACCAGAATTAGGTATGGAACTGTCGACTATACAGTTAAGCTGTCTAACAACGGAAAATCTCAAACAGTCAGACACCTCCCATCCCTAACTTCCGACTCAAGTCACCTACAATTTCTCCAACTTCTCGTTCCACCTCATACCTCCCCTCGCCTCCCTCGCAAACTTTCGCTTCATAATCCACCCTCGTCGAGCCATTTGCACAGCCCTGTATCAGCGTTAATAATAATTGATACAAACTCGCCGCGCAATTGTAACAGATGTCGCTGCACGTCGGGCCATCTAGCATCATCAGCGTAGATGGCGCTGCGGCATCGATTGGCGGCGCTGTCCGCGGTGGCGTTGTCCTCATCAACGGCGCCACTTGACTAGAAGCTGCTTCCGGTAAGTTCCGGTTCTTGCGTCGGTGAGATTCGACGTGGCCCGGCGGCTCCTAGGTGGCGCTGCTACTCGGGCGCCTCCTCGCGGACCGGCCCCTGGATCGGCATCTGGATCACGTAGATGTCGGGCTTCTCGGGGTTGGGCTTATCGGTGTAGTTGACGGAGTCGTAGGAGGGTGGCGCGAACAGGTGGTACGGCGGCGGCGGGGTCTCGGTGGCGCCAGGGTTGGCGCTGCTGATGACGTCGTTGCGTTGGGCCGACGCGACCACCCAGACGGGCCGGGCGCCGCGACGACAGCACCATTCGGAGCAACTCACGATCAGGAAGAACGCTACCAGGCCTCCGAAAGAGCCGATGTACCAGACGATGGACCACGGGTCCAGCGGGCTCTGCACGAGCTCTGCAAATTAGAAGAGGACAGGGTTTAGTTATTAGTTTGAAACATTTTTGGACCTTGAGAAAATCAAAAAACCTCTTTGGTATCTACTTTGACCTTGAAAAAAGGTTTAAACACGTTTTTTGCCCTTGAAAGAGATGTAAAGACATTGTTTGACCTTGAAAAAGGTGTAAACACATTTTTGACCTTGAAAAATGTGTAAACACGTTTTTTGACTTTGAAAAAAGTGTAAACACGTTGTTTGACCTTAAAAAAAATTTAAAAACGTTATTTGACCTTGAAAAAGGGTGTAAACGCATTGTTTGATCTTGATTAAAATATTTAAAAACGTTGTTTAACTTTGAAAAAGGATTAAAAACGTGTTTTGACCTTGAAAACGTTCGAAAAAAATGTTTAGTCTATAGAAACGTTTTAAAACGTTATGTTATATTGAGGCAGAGCTATCTCTGAGTTAAATGGGTCTCTATGAGTTAACTCAGAAGTGATTTTGGGAAATATAATGTTGTCTGAATCCGAACTCCCAGAAAACAATTTAGGCATTTAATACATAAAAGTAAAATAAAAAATAAAAATCGCTGATACAAAGATACATATAGTTGTTTCAGCTATCTAATTATCTCAGTGTAAATGAATGAATGGAAGAATGAATGACTTTATTGAGTCAGAAATTACATAACACGTTGTGGAATATTACACATTTTGTGTAAAACTAAATAACTCTAATGGAGGAATTACATCTAGAATTGTAAAGTTACACTTAGTTGTGTAATTTTACTCAGGGAAGTGTAATCGAGCTGTTAAATGATAGCTTGTCAATCTTGACCTCGAAGCTTAGGTAAGCATTCATTTTCAGAATGACTAAAATAATAATCTGTGAAACTGGAATTCTGAAGTGCTGAAACAAATATTACTGGGCCATCATCGGAAACCGGACTTTAGATCACGTTTGCATGCATGTGGAATGAAGTTTACCCAACGTTGCCGTGAAATTACTCAACCATTGTGTATCTTTCAACTTAGAAGAGTATTATTACCATAAATACGTAATTTTACACGTGGCATATCAAACGCACCCAACATACAGTGTATTTTTCAATAAATGTGTACTTTTACTCAGTTATGGTATATCATGCGTAAATCTTTAATGTATGCGCAATAATTTTATGGAGTCTCGAAAAGGATACACAAAAGCATGTAGTACTTTAATTTAATAGACATTTATGTCTATTAACTTATGAATTAAATTATGTTTGTATTAAAATTTGTTATAAATAATTCTCAAATCTGCTTTTAATCCGAACTGTTTTCACACCTGACATTTATTAAACAATGTTTTAGGTTACAGCTGGTATTCGACACTAAAATTTCAGTACACTTTAAGTGCATGAAAGTCCAATAAATATGCCTTTATTGGACTTTCAATAGTTTTTCTCAATATATTGCAATCATCGATCGCAACATTAAATAACGAATCTACGACATTTCTTAAACATCATCAATTATCATTTTTATATGCTTTCGAGCTAAAAAAATCTTTCTTGCAACTTTTTTCACTCAATCTATCTCAATCTGTAGAACGGTTTCGATCAAATCTAAGCACACCGATTATCGTATCCAGAGCCTTCCTTCAAAAAAGTCATCTTAATTCCTTGCGAGAAAAAATTAATTAAAACGAAGATTTTCAGAAGCACTTTATCCCAGATAATCATAACTTTGACGAATCTTAATAAAAAATGACGAATTTCGGCTCATCAGGGGTGGCACTAAATGAGTCGAAAGTGGCAGGCCTTGTAACCGTTGTTCGGGTGCCGCCTGCCGGTATAATGAAGACCTTTTTAGAGCTCACTGTTATGCGCTTTCCTATAAAAATTATATGAACGTACCGAACGAGCGTGTGTAAGGTTCATTTAAAATGTTATTGGTTTTTGACCTTTGAACTTTCCGACCCGAGTTTACGACGTGGGGCAATTAGGTTGTCTCACCGTGTTTTCATTAGTTGGGAATTTAGCGATGTTATTGCTTCGAAGCAAGAGATGCGGCAAATATGCTTAAATTTGCTCTTAAAAATGTCAAGCTGCGCCCAAGATTGTTCATGTTCCGTGTTTTCCAATTTTCGAACTCGTTCGTTGGCTGAGAAACATATTGCAACTTCTTTGTACAGTTATTGTAAATGTTACAATAACTCTGAGAAAAGTTATGTAACTTTGAAGAATTATTTCCATTTGGTATAGTAATTTTTCATTTTTCAAATGTATGGTCAAAATTCCAAATATTTTAGAACATTTGAATACAAAATGTTTATTAAAAATATTCACACTTTTATCCATTTTTCTGAATCTTTTACGAATACTTTTATTGGGAATGAGTTTTTTTTATATCGAAAAAGTTTCATGATTTGCTGTATGAAAGGTCATTTACCTTGTAATACCGTCGCAGTATTTCTTCCCATTATCAGACCTAATTTCCCCAGCAAAAAGTCCATTCAGAAATCATATTACGTCAGTAACATGTTTACTTCTTAAAATATAGATATGTGAACTAAACGTTAAATCGAATGAATTCAATGGTTAATTACCTGAACCGAATTTTCGGCTGACATTATCAGAATTAATCAAACGATTTGAATTTTTAAGTTTCAGACATATTTCGGCTGGAAGAAGTAATTAATTTTTTGCGTATTGATCATCTCTCTTTCGAAGTCTCTAAAATGCGACAAGAAATCTTCAACAATTTTGATGATACCGAAAAATCGATCGACGTTCGAGCCGTAAAATTGGCAGGAATCGCGAAAAAAAATGTTGCGTGCGAAAATCGGCGACCGAATTTCATCATGCGCGAACAAATGCGTAATTTTTATTATCGCGCGGCGTCGGTTATCTGTATTGAACTCTTCAGTGATTAGCGCCAATTGAAAACTAAAATCTACGAGTGGACATTTTATCGGGCGTAAGAACGACAATAACAGCGAAATGAAATTCAACGAGCGAGAATTTTATTCGGACATTAAACTAGATTGAGGTGTTATGCCGTTTTTTGGTATTTATCGCTTTAGCATCACATTTCGTAAACGACGATTCTTAAAGTTTTAGAGTTTTTTGCAATTTCGGAATTCGCAATATTACTCCCTTACTTTCAAAAGTAATATTTTTTGTGATATGGCCAAAGATAAAAATTTAACAATTCTTCCTTCCACTATTTTTAAACTTTTTTAAAATTGTTCGTTAAACATAAATATTTTGTTTAGTTTTTTCGCTTCACAATTTATTTTTTCCAAAATATAACAAATTGAAGTGAAATTGTTAAAAAAAAGATCTACAACCTACCGAAAAAATGCCTTGAACTGTCACCAGACATGATTTCGAAACTTTCAAACACAATGATTCACCTTTCGCGTATCTTCGACGACTGAAGTGGCGAACGACAAAGTAACGAATTTTTCTATAAGCGAAATAAAAAAATTAATTTATCTGCCAGTTAAAAGTTTATCTAATCAACATAAAAATACTTCCACTGATCTGATTACACTAATAAACATTTAATTATTCGACGTATCGTCGATTATCCGATAAGTGAGCCCAGAAACTTCGAAAAAAAACGGCGAATTCGCGCACGGATTTCCCTTTGTTTTTTCGAGCCCGTTTGCGCGCGGTGAAAAATCGCACGCACAAATTCCTGAAGATTTGTTTTTTCTGATCTGGATGAAAATGTTTTTCCGTCGCAATTTTTTGCGCCGCGATAATTTGATCGGCGAAGATAATTTGTCTCGAATTCGCCAAGATAGTTTGACGTAGACAAAAACGCGAATCTAAATTGTCTCGGGCGCTACAAAGTGGCTCGATCGCACTAAGTATTTGCATCAATAATAACTGTTTAACATTCAGCTTTTGATTACGCGGAGCCATAACACGCGCACTAACCGAAATCATGTTTGCAAAAGCTACGCGGAGCCGTTACACTGTTTATCTTCGAAATTGCGCGCGGCAGAAGCGCAAAATGATCGCGCTACTGGAAATATTCATTAATTTCACGTCTCCAGTCGGATCAATCGACTTTCCGTTGATTAACCCGGCGATTTCGTAAGTAGTTTTAGTGGCAACTTTGTATGTTCGTGTCTATCGAATTTATCATTTAATTTCACCAGAATTATAGACTCGAAATTTCGAGTTATAATTATTTTCAAAATTCCCGAGAATCTGCTATTTTTCAATAATATTAGTCGGTTATACAAACATTTCTAATCGAATTTAATGAGTTATTTTCATCAAAAATAATTTTTTTCAAATTTTAATTTCAGACAAATTCGAATTTCAAATTTGAAATTCGATTCAAATTTCAAATTCGAGTCGAATTTACCGTCGAAACTGAAGGTAAAACATTATTTTCAAAATTTCAAAAATCAAATTCGAAATGCACAGCTAACTTTTATTTGCCCTAATTTATAATCCAGCGTTGCAACGATGTTTCAAATGAAAAAAACCAGCCGTTTTTTTTTCATTTTCTTGCGACGGCTAATTGTTTAATCGGCTGATTATTGAAAATCGACTGGCGAACGATTTTCCATCAATTGAGATACGCGCGCGGCCGATGTTTGCCTCGAAAACCGACGTCAATTATGCCGCGGCGGCGTTTCGACGTGGAGCCGCGCGCCTGTCTGCCTTTTTGATTTATTTAAACGCGAGATAAGATGTTATCTCGCGGTAGTACGTCGCGCGCTCTCACGCCGAGATTAAGTTTCGGCCAAGACGCTCGTTAGTTTCGCCGTAAACACCGCCGAAAGCGCGTCGCCATGGAAAATCACCGCGCTCCAAATGGTTCTTCACATTCGACGACCAATTACTGCGAATAAAAAGGAATATCGAAAAAAAATCACCTCACTTTCCTTGCAGATGAAGAATGAAAAGAAAAAAATTAAGTTGAACCATCAATTCAAATTAATAAAATTAATAAAAAATATTAATAAAAAAATCAGTTGGTTTAGAAACTATCTGCAATTATTTGCAAGAGTTATAAGTGCAATTCTCTTAATATAAAAGTGTAAATGTTTTTGATAAGTAAAATGCATATTTACTATTTTAATAAGTGCAGTTTCTTTTACTGCATAAGTGCATAGAGGATTACTTTATAAGTGCAACTTAATTTACTGTATAAGTGTGACTCGCTTTATCAGGATGTGCAAATGTACTTTTTCGATAAGTGTAAAAGCATTTACAAACAATAAGTGTATTTTTTTACTTCATAAGTGCATACAATAAATGCATTTTTTAATAAGTGCAACATGATTTCTATAAATAACTGCAAATTTCTTCTTTTATCAGTGCAATTTTTTTACTCCATAAGTGCATCTTCATTTCTTTAATAAGTGCAAATGCCTTAGGTCAATAAGTGTATAATAATAATTTTTTCTCAATCACTTCATCAATAAGTGCAAATGAATTTGTTTAACGAGTACAAATTCACTTTTTGCATAAGTGCAACATAATTAAAATGAATCTGTTCATAAGTGCAACGTACTTTTTATGTAAGTGCATAATCACTTCCTCAACTGCATCCTAACTTATTTCATCGAATGCACATTATCATATTCTATAATTCCAAATTCTTCGACGCCATAGGGTGAATTTATTAAATTCGAAGTCGACATTTCTTTTCGCCTGAACTTTCCGAACGTGTCCTGAATCCGCGCGAAACGGCCGAAAAGGTGAGGATTATTAAATGGCGATTTTCGGAGGCTCATCGGAACGTGAAATGGAGGCGGAGGCGGAGTTGCTATCGACGCCGTAGCCGTGGCATGTCGGTGGCAAAGTTTGGCGAAATGCAAAGGACGGAATCACCGCCGGGGGACGAGTCGCGATTGTATACGCGCGCCACACTATCAGAAGTTTCGAGCTCTCGGCTGTCGCGAAAAAGTGCGCCGCAAAGGACGCGAAACGCCGCTGACTGACGTTCGCCGCGACTGATAAAGGAACATGACAAATAAGTCCCCGCGGACGGAGCGTAAACATTGCTTATGACACATTTTTCCGCGGCTTTTGTTCGCCAGATTCGACCGCCACTTTGTCGTCGCGACTCCCGCTCGAGGTTAATTGGGCGAATTAATCGCCGCCAGACTCAGCGCGAGTTTCGTTTGTCAAGAGTTTTGGCAGATTCGCGGGGACAATGCCGAATGACGGCGGACAAAGGGGTATTTGTTGATATGGATGCGCGGGTGACGAAGTGGGTGGAAATTGATGGGAATTCGGGGAAAACTGTTTGAGGCGAATTGGAGATGAATTGAGTTAGGAGGAATCGTCGAAGTGACAAGAAAATTAATTTAAAATGGATTTGGATGAAACTGAATTGCAATTCTGTAAGTGTAACCGAGGTGCACTTATGAATGGAAAAGATCAGTGAGTGAAGTATTTTGCTTGTAATGTTATTCATTGACTGACTAAGAATTTATTCGATAAGATTAGATGCGCTTATTCTAGAAGTGCACACTCATTTCCTTCTTAAGTGTAAATATAACTCTTCAGTAAGTGCAAATTAAATTTTTAATGGGTGCGATTTCTTTAAATCGTAAGTGTATAAATACTATTAATAAGAACGAATTCATTTTTTTAATGAGTTGGAATTAATTTTTTAGGTAATTAATTTGTTCCGTAAGTGCATTAATTTATGTATAAGTGCAAGTTGTTTTATGCCGATAAAGTAAATGTTCTAATTCTATAAATGCAAATTCATTTTATCCATTAGTGTTAATTTCTTCTATAAGAACAAATTCATATCATTAATAAGTGCACTTTCTTTTCCTCTACACTAAATAATACTTTAATTATTGTCATCATTTTACGTGAACAATTTATCCCTTTATCCCTTCGAATAAATAAATCTTTGCTTACACGTGAATTTGCACTAATTCCAATTTTAAAATACGTCTAACTTCGATTTTGTCTGGATTTACAAAAATGTACCATTAGGTATTTGCATTTCCTTTAAACCAGATAAGGTACACGAATAATCGTCGAAGAATCATCGATTTTCGTCCGAAAACACAAAAGTAAAGCGACGTCATTGGAAAAACGATGGCACTACGTAGCTTTCTACTCGCGCGCGCACACACACCTAATGGCGGAAAAAGTTGAAATTCACGTCGTTATTCCGAATTTATGCGATTACGTTTGTTTGCTTTTAACATTTCTTTCGTTTAACGCTCCGTCATTATCAGACTTACATTGTACCTCGAGTGGAAAATGCCCCGTTTTTTCGCAGCATCTATTTCGGCTTTAATGGTCATTTGCAAAAAGCGCATGTTTCCCTGTCTATCCGTTCGTGATCAGCTAGCAAAAAAACATTTTTTCATTGTTCGCCCAATTTTACCGTACAAAACATCAAACAGTAACAAGTTCGCTTTTTAATTAATCAAACGGAGAAAGTGGATCGAAAATGAAATTAAAAAAGGTGCATTTCCTTTTCCCGACCTGGGGCAACGAAATGGCAAGAGCGTCGCGGAAAAGGGCTGATTTACGCGCCCAAAACTGAATATGAATGGAATTCCGCGACGAGGGTAATTTTGTTAAAAATAACGGACGCGTTTAACGAATCGAAACGGAGCGCGCCGCGTGTATTAGACAGTGATTCCTACACGGGAGAATGCGTTCGATTAAAACGTAATATCATTGGCTCGTGAAATTGGATTTTTAAGCGCGTCCCCGGCTCGCCGGTCGAGCATACTTATTATGTTCTGCTAAATATTCCTTAACTACAATGAATTTCAATATCGACGCCAAAATTGAAATTCCCCTCGCGCGAGCATTCGAACAAAAGCGCACGCGCGTCTCAAATGAACCGTTCGTATTAAATTTTACTTTAATCGAGCGACGCGCTGTCGATGTGGAATTGACCGATTTTTCCCGGAGCCCTTAAAGGCTCGACACGCTTTTTGCAGTCGATAATAGAAGGAATGGTTTTAGCGAGTCGATAAAAAAGAACGGTTACGTAACCTCAATATTGAAACGATATCGAAAAGTGGGTATTTCGGGAGCGATATCTTTGATCGGCTATCTTTTATTTAGTCTCGAGGTCCGAGCGGCAGAAAACATTGTTTTACTTATGTCGATCGATAAGGAGAAAAAAATAATTATTTCGATAGTTATTGTGCGTCAGTTATAATTAGTTTGATGGAAATAGGGTGGAATTAGAGTTAAGCTCTAACACTAATAGACGCAGACTTGAGAAGAGATATTGACTGATAGTTCATTTTTCCTGGTAATCGGTAAGATCGGTGACTTCGGAATGAGATATCGTTTAATTTGAGTACTCACAAGGTTATATTTAGATACCTGTTTTTAAGGCAATTTTGAGAAGTTTGAAATTCTTACATTATAGTGATCGTGATAAAAAATCTATTAATTTGAATACAAACTCGGCTATGTTTGAAATATTTTTAAAAGTTCCAAGTTTTTCAAAAAAACTACATTTTCAAAAATCACGAACTTTTCGACATACTCCAAACATAGCCATGTTTATACTCAAATGAGAGCATTTTTCGCTCCAAATCCAATATTATAATCGAACTGCATAAAAAATTAGCCATTTTAACGTAACGAGCTGAAAATCCATTTTTAATCAATATAAAAAATCTTACTCCCCATCTCTCATTCCAAGCAACGATTATTTTACTTATTCTTTATATAAAAAATAAATACTATTCCAAGCAGTTGAGTTAAACAACTCAACTTCTTTTCTTGAACTATCGATAAAGCAGAACAGACATAACCTCTACTACCATGGAAAGGTCATGAAACCTGTAGCTTTTTTGCCGATTGTTCGACTAAACGCGTGACTCATTTTATTTCTTCGTCGATGCCGAAAAGCCAGAAACGAAAGACGAGGAGCCGTTTGATTGGCGCGATTGTCATGTCGCAATCGGAGTGGAATCAAAGTGGTGGATAAAAGGGCGCGTGACTCACCGGGACCGTTGTCCATTCCCCGGTTCTCGAGACTCCCCCCTTTCTCGAACTCGGTGTCCGTTTCGAACTGGACCAACAAAACTCGGGTGATATTCGACTCCGTGACACCGCTGTCCACTTTTCGCTCGGTGTTGCTCGACGGCTCGTAACTTGTCCCATACGTGTACGCTGAAACATTAGAGGAGTTTCGTTGTCAATTATTTTGCATGACGGGAGGCAGTGTATTAGGACATTTACTTAACGTCGGGATTTTGTTATTTTAGTTTTAGTAACTTAAGTATTTTGACAAATTCATTATTGTAATACGTTGTGAAAAAAGAAGCTTTCTTAACATGTGTTGGATGGAAAATTTGATGAGTAAAGTTATTTTGGAGGATGTAAAAAATAAAATTTACTGAAGGTTGTTAATATTGTTAGTTATTGCATTTAATGACGGCGAAAATAGTTCAAAGTGGAAGTGCTTATGGTTAAAGGTCTTTAAAGTGATCGTAAATAATTCATTATTATACATTTAATGGGAAGTCAGGTAATTTCACTACTGTGAAATACCTCTTAGAAACATAATTAAAGTAGTGATAGTATTAAGAGTCGTATTTGAAATGACGTTGATCAGGTATTTCTTCTGGATTATTTGACGGCATATGCGATGATTATAATTTCGTGAACAATTTGTTATAAAAAAAGTAGGAGTTTGTTCTTTTTTGAGAAACAAATGTTTATTCTTGTTTAATGATTGTTCAATGATGAACATTTTTCAATTAAAATTGTAATCTTAATAAATAACATTATATTTGAAAGTATTAAAGCTAAATATAGAGATAATTCGAAAAATAAGCCTGACCAGTTTTTTCTTACTATATTAATAAAAAATAAAAAATACTATATTAATACAATTACAATGAGACATAATTTTATTACATTAAAACGTACTGTAAACCTTAATGGTAAATTATTTATAGTTATTGAAAATGTTTCATGAAGTAATTTTCGTATGTAATTTCATGTATTATTTGTGTGTCATACAGTATTAATATTTATGTTGAAATGTATAATTCTGTGATAAAACTGTGTTTGCTATACTGTCATACGAAAACACTGCACTCATTTTGATACATATTAATATAGTCTAGAATGTTCGATAAGAGATTAACATTTTCGAAAGCATATTTTTTCTCGGTAAATATAACACCAAGCGTGATGTGAATTCTTGGTTCCAAATATTCTAATCTTTCGAATCTAAAACCAATATATTAACTTTAAAGTAACGAATTCGAAACAAGTTACAACTCCAAAAATTGTTTCCGCCCAAAATAGCTATGATAATATGCAAAAGTATGCAATTTATAGATTTATAAATTTCTTGCACAATTTGGGGTATGTTTCCCTTAAGCCAGGTCGTAAATTGTACCGACCAACTAAAATGCAAATTTTGTTATTACATCTGTACTATAAAAAACAGTAAAGGCTAAAATTCATGCACTCAAAATATCTACAAATGCGGTACACATTAATATAAATATCTCGCATAATTCAGATGCAAATTCTCCCCGAAATACCTTCAAATAAACAAAATGTTTGAGAAAACCGTTTCCACCCAATTACCCGCCGAAACAGCTCGCATTAATTGCTTTATCAGAAAACTTATCTCCGCGGTTTTTTTCCTCTCCGATTACTCGCGCGCTGCTTCAGACGAATCTCGAGACTGAATCGGCGTGGTTTTAATCTCGACTCCAATTAAAAATGCGTTTAGTTTTGGGCAAGTTTTTAGGATGCTGATCAGATTGCAATTGCATCCATTACGATAAACATAATATGCATTGAACGCCATTTTGAGGTTAAAAAAATACAAAACTTAAAATTTAACTGGATTATTTGAAATAATTACAAACACAAAAAAGAAAAAAGAAAGTTGCTATAAATTATACAAAATGATTCAAATAAGTACAATATTATAAATATCACGGAAATTAACTATGAAAAATATTTAAATTCAATATATTAAATATATGGTACCATTACACTTATTTCAATTACTTCACCCTAAATCATAGTTCTCGTTACCACAAAACAGTAAACCATAATCACCTTGGTTTTTTCAACTAGTATGAATTTCTTTCAGTGGCAAGTGCTTCCGACAAAGTGCTACTCAGGAAAAAAGTTTATCACTATATAGCGCCTCATAACGAACTAGACGGAATGTTTATTCCCGCTACGCTCGTGGGAAACAGACCCGGCGAAACAGACCTAAAGGCTCTTAAGTTCCGGGCGATTTTCGCGCGCAACCTGACTAAGCAATTTTTTCCGCAGCAGTGTCGATTCGACGGAAAAATCATGTTAAGGCGAAAGCTCTTTAGGCGACCTCTGTCGCGACCTTTCGAAGCTTTCTCTATTGACAAACAAAAGTTCGGATCAAGATAACCGCGGCTTGTAATTTAATCGAGCATTGTGCGGTATCAAAGGCCGCTGCGATGAATTACAGCGCCGGAGATACGCGCGCAGAAGAATGAGACGATAATTATTGATGTCGCGTAAACTGGCGGCAACTTTTGACTCGCGGTTCGCGCCACTTTTTGCGCCCGCAATCAACTTTTTTTGTCTTTGAACGCGATTGCAGAAGAAAGACGGAACAATCTGAAATATTCTGTGAAAAGAACATGTAAACTTCTTTTACGTTTCATCAGAATCTCTCTGCTGTAATTTTGTACTCATTGACAGAGAAAAGAAAACTCCTTTTCCGTTTCATCAGAATCTCTTTGATACAATT
This sequence comes from Ceratoteleas bidentatus, assembly GCA_022817645.1. Lineage (NCBI taxonomy): Eukaryota > Metazoa > Arthropoda > Insecta > Hymenoptera > Scelionidae > Ceratoteleas > Ceratoteleas bidentatus. Next base: position 46,902 of record JABFPB010000163.1, read on the forward strand.
TTTTTTCTTATCGGTTCAGTGAGAAAATGAAAACTTTTTTTCATTTCGTCAGAATCTTTTTTTCTCATCGATACACTGAATTGTCTTTTATTTTTTTACTTAATTTCTATTTGAGAAAAGTGTATTAATATACTTTTTGTTTCGCATTTGTAGTTGTAGTGTTTGGCGTCTTATTTGATGGAAAAGTAAGCTGTACTATAGTATTATAACTCGATTATGCTATGATGTGTCATTAGAACAACTTCAAGAAACTGCCTTTTATGTTTGATCACCCATCCAAGTATTGATTACTTCTAACGTTGCTTAACTTTTGAGATCTATCTTATACTGCCTCGTCTGCCAACTTTAAAGTCGTTCACTTAACTTCAGTGGTTCGGTTCGAGTCTAGTCTAACGTATTTCCTTTCATAACGTGTTAATATTCTTAATTAATTATATTAAGAATATTAACAGTATAATTAATTATATTGTTAATTCATTAAAACATATTGCAGATGTTCTATTGTCGATACTAATAACAATATATCGATATTATATTTCTCCATTTTAATAAACTATTCAAATTCTATCCACTCATCATTTCACCTTTTATATTATTGATAAATACTATAAAAGTGGAAATATGAAAGAGTTAAAGTATAATGTAATTCGTGTAACTATATCTCCAATACTTCTCGTAAATGATTTGAATTTCTAAACGTATTCAACTTTTTGCTTAATTTCCTTACAGTTTTAGGAAATAATTCTATATTCCAAAAAATACCCTCAAAAAGCTTTTCAACATAATATTATTGTTCATAACTACAGACGTACTTTCAGTACCACTGACGTCACAATGAAAAACAACGAAAGAACAGAAAAAGCGACAAATTTGCATTTCTTCTTCCAAAAACATAGCTCCTTTCGTAAAAAGATCGTTTCCTCAATCGGAAAAGCGCGTCAATTAATTCGCGCCCGGTGAATCGGATGAATGGAATTGTTCTCGACCGAATAAATAAATAAGCGATCGGAATTTGCCGGCAGTCGTTTGCGATCAATTTTCTTTCATCGACTTAAATGCCCGGCGAAGGCCGAAAACGTCACGAAAAAGGACGCGAATATATCATTGACAGAGACGAGAACGAGGGCTTCCCTTTCGCCTTAAATATAGCCACGTTCCACGTTGAATCAGCGCCTTTTCCAAGTATTGACGTCGCCGCGCGATATCGAGTCACGTACGCGAGACGAGAGCCGAACCTTTGCCTCCGGTTTTTGGCGCACAATGCCACGCGCGGCGCGCCACTCGAGACGAGCGCCGCGGAGGTTTCCCCGGCGGCGTTCGTTTCGTCTTTTTTATGCAAATGCGCGGCCGCGATCAATCGCCGCTCATTTATTACGGAACGAAGAAATGCGCGGGTTAACGAGCAGGCGAGGGGTAATTTCTTCGAGGGGAAATAATTGGAAAACTTTTTTCAGTTTCGAGGAAAAGAAGGCAAATTCCGATTTTCTATCATTTAGTGGTGAGAATTTAGGGATATTGGAAGGTTATAAAACTGAGATTTTAGTTCTGGAATCAAATTCTAAATTTGATTCTAGATAATATTAAAGTTTATCTGCAAAATTGCAGTTTTATATGTTTGATTTTTTTTATTATTGAGAGAGATCTAATTTCGACTGAGATTTTGGAACTACTATATTTCTTATAAATATTCATAAGTGTGAAGATATGTACAACAGTATATAAAACTATGTTCAAATTCTCTATATATATATAACTTGTACGTCAACCTTCCGCTCCATTTTCACGAAATGACACTTCTTACCAAATTTTCAGAAAACACCTTTTCTTGAAAAATGTTCACCAAAAACGTATTCCCTTTTTCTCCGACGTACTTTCAAGCGATATCTACATTTGTCTCAATTACTCTCGATCTTACAAAACAATCCTCCCTTTTCAGAAACCCAAACAAATTGATGGATATTCTCCATTATTACCCATCCCGGCATTAACTCTGTTTAAAAATTAAACGAAACCGTCGTCCCTTATTTTCTCTCCCCCGCACTTTCAAGCTTTTGCTCGCATTTCGCAATGGTTACATCTATCTCGATCTCCGGAGCGCTTGGTCACTGCAACGCCAAGACGTATTATCGTGCGCGAAGCTCCTCTGATTTACTGCCGCACCGGCCGAAATCCGCGTTTTTCTATCAAACAGACACCGCGATTCTCACGCTGAAAAGCCCGACTATTAACGCGACGCTTTTAAATAAATTCCGAACCCACTCGCAAATGTTAATAAAAATCCCCATCCCTTCCTCAGTAACATTCCAATAAATCCAGTCACTTCGGAAAAAGCCATTTTCGTGCGAATAAAATTTGGATTGCCACTCAATTTAAAGATGTTACAGCAGAATTAGCATGTTTGAAGAAAATAATGTTTATCGAAAAAATAGCTTTTTACGATATTGGGAAAATATTGGTATTTCCATGTCATTTACAAGCTTATTTTTAGGATAAAATAAGATAGTAACTTAAACTTAAGAGTCTTTAGAACGTAAACTTTAGTCAATGCAGATTTTAACTGAAAAGAAAAGTATCATATAATATTAAAATATTTCTGAATGATTGATGAAATATTGGTATTAATTAAAAGATCAACTTAATTTCAACTTGAAGCAATGAAAGATTCTCTGAATTTTGATTTTAATTTCTGTATTTAGTCGCCAACTAGATTGCTATAAGTCTTAATACAAATAAAGTTTTGATTGCCATTCGATTTAAAAATTGGATTCCATAAAATTCATGCGACACTCTGTCGGCGCATTTATGCATGTTCCGGACGGAAATAGTAAATTGTATTTATACGAGTGGTATAGATTTTAATGCATCAGCATGGCTGCAGCCGCTGAATACGACATGAGCACTTTCACAGTATGCTGAGAGTGTGATTTCGTCTGGGAAAATGAAGTAAGGCGATTCCACCAACCCTCGATCGACTGAACCTTACTCCCGAATGGCGCGTCGGACGAATATCCGACGCGCGACGACTACAAAATTTTTTTCTCGAAAATTCCGTTTTCGAATTTCGAACGCGTTGCCAACTACTTTGTCGAATTCACGCCCTTCACTCAACTACAAGTTACGCCAACTTGTAATGGATACCTAAATGGATACCAAATTTGCAAATTGACCTAACCTCGATTCGCACTGCTAATAATTTGCACAAATCTTGTAAATGCTTATTCTTATTTTTCTTTTAAAAGTAATGCTACGTTCAGAAAGATTCAAAATTTCATGTTATTTGGACATTTGTACGTAATAATCTGGAATTTTGAAGTCCTTTTGAGGTTAAGTACGAAAAAATAATTTTAAATAATTTAATGCTTCGACCATTTTTATAAGAACATTCAATGGAAAAATGTTTTTTAAATTAGTTTTAAGTTAGAAATGACGTTCTAACTACAGTTCTCTCTGAATTTTGAGGTTAAGTTGAAACAAAATCGAAATTTCATACTGAACTATGCCCTCTTAATAAAAAAGTTTACATTAACTTCAATACTCAGTATGTTTTTAAATAAATGTTTATTGAAAAATAATGTCTACTTTGACCCATTTAAATTACGCGGGCAGCACGTGACCCAGACCGCAACCACCTTGAACAAAAATATCCCATCTCGTAATTTTCATACAGAGCTCTGCGAAGAACATAAACATCGTAGCTTATCGCGCAGAACTCAGCCAGTGGTCCGTATCTTTCGGTCAGTCACGTACTCTGAGTCGCGATGTCAATCGGTCACGTCCGCTCAGTAGGTGCGAAAACACGATTGCAGCGCCACACCCGCGTATGCAAATCGTCGCACCTATCTGTATATGCATAATGCAGCCACGAGGCGACCGATGCATTATGCACAATATGCATCTTGGATGTGTTCAGCGCCTCTGATTGCCGGGCCGGTTTGTTTGCCCGCTGCCACGCTGACCAACCCCCGGAAAATTTAATCGCGAGCAAATAATCGACCAACAGACTCCCGCTTGTGGGAAACGGAAGTGGATCTGTTGATTGACAGTTCCGAGGCTCGGAGATGGACTTTGATTCGAAATTCGGGGATTCGAATCAAAGTTGTGTTGATTTTGGTTACACGCTTAGGTTGGCAGCACTGGAATGAGAAAGGCGGGAGATTTGAATTTCGATTTGGGGAATGGTTATTTGAAAGACGATAAATGACGAACTATTTTTATTGGTAAAAAAGTAAATACAATTTTATAATTTGTTTAAATTGTAATGTTTCTAATGTAAGCTGGTAATATATTCGTAGAAAAAAAAATTGTTTTTTAGAGGGAAGAGAGTTTTAGTTATATCTTAAAAATATAATTTAAATGAAATTGTAGTTTGAATATGTTCTTAGATGTTTCGGACGGTGTATGGAGGATGAAAGTGCTCTCAACCCCTAATTACGAGTAAACCCTAAAAGCTGATTACGGGTGCAACAACTAGCCATCGCTCGGCCCGTTATATTTGCTTTAGAAAGATTAGTTATGGCCGAGGATATTGGACTTATGAGTTGCGCTCTATTACGTTGATAAGTTATCACTCGTAATTCCCTCATGTAATGTACATTCCAAATATTGACCGACTAAAATTATCAAATGATCGACGCGAAAGCAATTTCGTCCCACTCAGTAACTAATGCGACGTGTTAACGCACTTTCGCGAACGTGTGCCTCTTTTGCGGTCATCCGTTTAGGACAACTTTACCCTCGAGAAAATACGACATGAGAAAATACGAGTGACATGAAGGATTTGCCAACATTTGGCGAATTTTAAGTTACACTTTCTGTCACATTGAAACAGTAAAAGTTGCGTTTTCGATCACTTCATCAGCTAACTGCAGAAGGTCGAGAAACTAATTGCAGTTATATACAAATTATGTATATAACTAATATATATATATAATTACTAGAATTGCATTTAAAGTTCAGTATCTATAACTATATTTTACTCTATAATTTACTCATCGATTTTACTGTTGAAAAATCATTTTTCAGTGATTTCAAGTTTTTACGTTGCCTAACAGATTTTAGATGTTAATTTCAAAAATTGATTTATTTGATGAAAATGTGACTCTCGACAGACCTTTTCCACCAACCACTCGACCGGCTCGACTCTGATTACGAAATCGCGCCGTTGCCAAAAAAGTGCGCCATATGACGAGGGCGCCAATTAGACTTTGGCTGAAAAGCTCGCATCTTTGTTTAGACCTGTTTTTGTCCGCGTTCCTCTTTTTTTCACATCGTTTTCTCTCGTAAGCCGCACAATGACTTGTCGACTTACATTCGGATTTTTGCATGCCAGTGTTACTCGCCTTTCAACCAATATGTCGCGAAGCGGGGAACTCTTCAGTCATTTCCATCATTTACTCCCTTTGGGGGGGGGGGGGGGGGGGGGGGGGGGGGGTGGGGGGGGGGGGGGGGGGGGGGGGGGGGGGGGGGGGGGGGGGGGGG